>MCJB01051649.1:27555-51359 GCA_002018475.1 Nicotiana obtusifolia
ATTCAGTACATTATCCGTACTGACGTCCTTTATTTGTGGACGCTACATGTCGTGCTGCAGGTCCGGGCAGATAGATAGACGAGGCTCCCCCGCCACAGTAGGCTACCCAATTCAGCGGATATTGGCGAGGTCCATCCTTCGGACTTGCCACAGTCTTGGTATGCATTCTGTTATAACCATTATGGGCATGTCGGGGCCCTGTTCCGACGTAGGTTGCATTATGTACGTTTTTGTAGAGGCTCATAGACAAGTATCAATTTATGCATAGAAAAGCGATGGGTTGACCTATGTACAGTTGAATTGCCTTGTCGGCAAACGTATATATTTTGTTGTATGGTTTTGCATTGCAGCCTTGTTGGCCATATTATGTATATAAGTATGTTCGTATCATGTTATGATGTCCCAGTTCATTATGGTTATTGTTCAAGATTGTATGTATATGACAAGCCTTATAGATAATAAGGAAAGTCAGATGAAGGGTATGCCGGCGCCTGTTGAGTAGGGTCCGGTGCCAGTCGCGGCCCTCCGGCTTGGGTCATGACATTTTCGGCCCTTCCGTTATGTGACTCTGATATTTTTACCATAAGATGCTTTACCCGGACCGGTCTCGATAACCTCATCTCAAATGCCTTGGCTTCGAGCTTTATTCCGATGACACCTGACCTCGGACTTCCCTTCTCGAATTGCCGGTCTCGACCTACAGGAGGGCGACCTCAATCGATACCGATCATCGAAACCCAAGACTGGTGCTTCCTATGTACTCGATCGTATCCGACCCCATACATCTGCAATATTGCCCGAGGGGCGATCTTCTATCTTTTTTTTTTTTACTTCACCTTATTTACTTGAAAATTACATGTTTTACCTGTTGAAAGGAGATTTTACTTGATTTCTCACTAATTTACTGTTTTCAAATGATGTTTTACTGCTTCATTATAGAATGCCTTGTGTTTTACGTGCTTTCTTAGTTTCGGTCATTATTTATATTTATTACTCACAGGGTCAGAGTACTCACATTACTCCCAGCACCATGTGTGCAAATTCAGGCATTTTTGGTTCCGCTCCGGAGTGCTGACTCCTCCCGTCCAGGCAGTGATTTAGAGACTACGAGGTAGTTGTTGGCGTCCGCAGTCCCGTATCTCCCATATCTTATTGTTTCTATGTTCTTCAAACAATTGAGCCAGATATTGTATTTAGTAGACTTGTATCAGGATCCATAGTTGCTCATGACTTGTGACACCCCGGTTTGGGCTGTGTCGGAATGGTTTCTATTATGGTTAACTATATTTACGCGAATTATTGCTATTAAATCATGCTTATATTGTTTTCACGTTAATTAACTGCTTAAAATGATATTTTGGTTAAATTGGCTGGCCTTGTCTTCACGAGAGGCGCCATCACGACCGGATTCGGGGGTAGAGTCGTGACAAGTGAGTATTAGAGCCTAGGTTACATAGGTCTCACGAGTCATGAGCGAGTTTAGTATAGTCTCGCAGATCGGTACGGAGACGTCTGTATTTATCCTGGAGAGGCTGCAGAACCTTTGTCACGACCCTAACCCGAACCCGGTCGTGATGGCGCCTCTCGTGAAGACAATGCCAGCCAATTTAATCAAATCTCATTTTAAGCAGTTAATTAATATTAAAATAATATAAGCATGATTTAATAGCAATAATTCGTGAAAATATAGCTAACCATAATAGAATCATCCCGACGCCGCCCAAACCGGGGTGTCACAAGTCATGAGCAACTACGGATACTGATACAAGTCTACTAAATACAATATCTAGCACAACTGTTTCAAAAACATGGAAACAATAAGATAAGGGAGATATGGGGCTGCGGACGCCAACAGCTACCTCGTAGTCTCTGAATCACCGCCTGGACGGGAGGGGTCGGCCCTCCGGAGCAGAACCAACAACGCCTAAATTTGCACACATGATGCAGGGAGTAATGTCAGTACTCCGACCCAGTGAGTAATAAATATAAATAATGACTGAAAGTAAGAAAACACGTAAAACACAAGGCATTCTATAAGGAAGCAATAAAACATCATTTGAAAATAGTAAATCAGTGAGAAATCAAGTAAAATCTCCTTATCAACAATTCCGCCCCTCAAGCAATATCGTAGAACAGTACTAGCCCCTCGGGCTATCACATGGAACAGCATCAGCCCCTCGGGCTATCACCTAGTACAATATCAGCCCCTCGGGCTATATCTCACATCACGATGGGTACCCGCGCTCACTAGGGGTGTACAGACTCCGAGAGGGGCCCCTTACGGCCCAAGCACAATATCAAGCCACCTCGTGGCATCAAATCTAGGCCCTCGGCCTCATATCAGTCAAGCCACCTCGTGGCGTATATAAAGTATCTTAGTCCCTCGACCTCATATTGGTCACAAGCCACCTCGTGGCATACAAAGTATCTCAGGCCCTCGGCCTCATGTCACTCAGTATATCCTCACATCTGGCCCTTGGCCGCACTCAGTCAGAAAATGATCACAAGCCCCTCGGGCATAGTAAAACAGCAGT
Source organism: Nicotiana obtusifolia (assembly GCA_002018475.1). Taxonomy (NCBI): domain Eukaryota; kingdom Viridiplantae; phylum Streptophyta; class Magnoliopsida; order Solanales; family Solanaceae; genus Nicotiana; species Nicotiana obtusifolia. The sequence goes on from MCJB01051649.1 coordinate 30,090, forward strand.
TCTCAGCCCAAAAACATCGTTAAAAAATTATTTAAGTCTCAAAACTGAGTAAAAGTGGCTGAGTTGTAAAAGAGTGGAAAACAACATGACTGAGTTCAAGTAATAAGTCAAAATAGTGAGGAAACAGTGATAAAAATCACCGAAGGGTTCAAATAATTTGCACGAAGCCCAAATATGGCAATCAGCTCAAATCATGGTGATAACAAATAAGTTTCAGTCAAATACGCGGTAAAAATCATCAATCGGGACGGACCAAGTCACAGTCCCCAGTGGTAAACGATCCCACGCTCATCATCGAGCGTGTGTCTCACCTCAATATAGCACTACGATGTACAATCTGAGATTTCAAACCCTCAGAACATCATTTACAATCATTACTCACCTTGAACCTGCTAAATCCCTAGCCTGCGATGCCTTTGCCCCTCGAATTGGCCTCAACGTGCATCGAATCTATCCAAAATCAGAACGAATACGTCACAATATGCCGAGGGGACAAAGCCCAAGCGAAAACAATCGAAAAATACCAAAAATTCCAAAATTAGCAAAACCCGAGCCTCGGGCCCACTTCTCGAAGCTCATAAATTTTCACATCAACGGGTTCCTTATCTCCCAACGAGTTCGTACATATCAAAAGTTCTCAAATCCAAGCCCAAATGGTCCTCCAAATACCCAATTAAAATTTCAAAATCTCAAGCCCTATTTCTTCCATTTTTAGCAAGACTTCAATGATTTTCTAGGTGGATTTCACAATATAAACGAGTTTTAGGTCCGAAATTCATACCTCCAATCGATTCTCCTTTAATCCCTCGTTAATTTCCTTCAAGAACCTCCTAAAATGAGCAACTATGGGTGAAAATATACCCAAAAGCGCGGACAAGAAGGCTTAAAAACATTCTGTCTATGCAAGTCACATGTGTGAAATGCGATTTGGCTCCTATTTCCTGGAAGAACATTGCAATACCAGCCTTCGGTAAATCGATCATAACTTTCTGTACAAATTCCAAATGATAAATGGTTTATCTTTCTGGAAACTAGATTCAATGAACTACAACTTTCATGTTTTGATCATCTCATAATTCCTTATATATTGCGAGATATAAGCTTCCAAAGTAAGCTCTGTGCAGCAAAAATTTTTGCGATGCACCAGCAGTAAAAAAAATGGATAGAAATGGTCCGAAACTACTCCGAAACGCACCCGAGTCATTTGGGACCCCGTCCGGATATACCAACAAGTCCTAAAACATATTATGGACTTAGTCGAGGCCTCAAATCACATCTGACAACGCAAAAAATATGAATGATACTCCAATTCAAGCCTAATGAATTTACAAAAGGTACAAGCACAAATGATCAAGCATTTAACCATAGAAGAGCAATTCTGGAAACAAAAAGCTGGAATGTCCTGGTTTAAAGTTGGAGACAGAAACACCAAATTCTTTCATGCACAAGTAAATGGCAGAAGGAAAAGGCTACAGTTAGGAAGAATTCAAAACAGTGCTAGCATCTAGATAGAGGAGCATGAACAGATAGTCGAAGAGGCCATTACATTGTACAAAGATCAATTCACTGAAAGAACAACTCCCACAGACTTCAGAATTCTGGAAAACATCCAGCAAGTGATAGACACACAACAAAATACAGAGCTGACCAGAGTTCCATCAAAGGAAGAAATCAAACAAGCTGTATTCAGCCTGAATAGAGACAGTGCAGGAGGACCAGATGGCTTCACAGGCACATTTTATCAATCCTGTTGGGAAATCATAGGAGAAGACATACAAAACATGGTCACAGCTTTCTTTTCAGGAAGACATCTGCCCAAAAGCATTACACACACAAATCTGGTCCTGATACCAAAGAAGAAGGAGATTGAGACATTCTCTGACCTACGACCAATAAGCCTTAGCAACTTCATCAATAAGATCTTCTCGAGAATCATACATGAAAGGATGTTGGTCATTCTACCATCTCTCATCTCTCATGAACAAGCTGGTTTTCTGAAAGGCAGAACAATAGTGGAAAATGTCCTCCTTGCATAGGAAATCATCACTGATATTGGGAAAAGAACAAAAGCAGGTCCAAATGTGGTCATTAAGCTGGATATGACCAAAGCTTTTGACAGAATGTCCTGGTTGTATATTACCAAAGTTTTGAGGAAAATGGGCTTCAACGAAGTCTTCATTGGCATGATCTTTGACATTGTGGGAAATAATTGGTATTCAATCCTCATCAATGGCCAACCTCATGGTTTTTTCAAATCAACAAGAGGTGTCAAACAAGGAGACCCACTATCACCCACATTATTCATCATAGCTGCAGAAGCACTCTCAAAAAGACTAAATGCACTTCATCAAAATCCCTACTTCAATAGCTTTGGAATGCCCAGAAGAAGCCCAAGAATCAATCATCTATCATATGCAGATGATATGATCATCTTCTGATCATCAAATGCCAACTCATTACAGCTGGTAATGGATGTACTGAGTGCATATGAAGCAGCTTCAGGTCAGCTAATAAACAAGAATAAATCTGCCATCTACATGCATCACTCAGCTGCCTCAGAGGCAGTAACAAGAACAGAAAGAATCACAAGAATTGGGAGACAGAACTTCCCATTTACCTATCTAGGCTGCCCCATTTTCTACTCAAGGAAGAGAATCATCTATTATCAAGACATTGTAAATAAGGTACAAGATAGACTGCAATCCTAGAAGGGCAAACTACTCTCTATTGGAGGCAGAGCCATTTTGATTAAGCATGTCCTACAAAGCATGCCAGTGCATCTACTATCAGTAGTAAATCATCCTAAACAAGTAATCAACAACATTCATAAGCTCTTTGCACAATTCTTTTGGAGCAACACAGTGCGAGGAACTAGCAGACACTGGTCATCCTAGAACAATCTATGTTTACCTTATGAGGAAGGAGGAGCAGGTTTCAGATCTCTGCATGACATGTCCAAGGCCCTCTTCTGCAAATTGTGGTGGAATTTCAGAACAAAGCCTAGTCTCTGGAGTGCATACATTACTCAAAACTACTGCAAAAAACCACAATGCAGTAGTTGTTCCATGGAAGAGAGGATCACAAACTTGGAAGAAAATGTTAGAATGTAGAGAGATCATAGAACACCAAATTGCTTGGAAAGTCAAAATGGGATCCTCACTCTTTTGGTATGACAACTGGACTAGGCATGGAGCATTATACTTCCTAGTGCCAGCAAACTTCCCAATTGATGAATCAATCCATAATGTGAAAAACACTATGCAAAATGGCAACTGAACATGCAGCAATTATCAGAACACCTGCCACAGGACATGGTACAGCACATAATCACTTCAATAAAACCTCCAAGGATGGAAGACACTCTGGGCATTCCATACTGGATGTTGCAGGAACAAGGACAATTCACAGTCAAAACTGCCTGGGAATACCTCAGGAAAAGGGAAGAACCTAGAAGAGCATATGAGATGATTTGGGTAAAGGGACTCCCTTTCAAAATTACATTCTTCATGTGGAGAGTCTGGAGGGCAAAACTACCACTTGATGACATCTTGAAAAGATGGGGATACCAACTGCCTTCAAAATGCTGGTGCTGCACAGAATCAAAGGAAGAAAACATGGTCCACCTCTTCTACTCTTCAAATACTGCCACCAAGGTTTGGAAATACTTCCTGCAAAGAGCAGGAATTTCAATCGAGGACATAACTTTCCATCTAGCAATAACAAGATGCTGGACAACACAAACATTCAACAGACTAAAACCAGTGATGCAGGCACTCCCATCATGCATTGTATGGGAATTATGGAAAAGAAGAAATAGCTACAAGCATGGTGAACCAGTCACAACTGGTAAAGTAATCTACCAAATCTCCACAACACTGCAGGCACTAGTCAACACCAGAAAGCCAGGAATCAATGCCCCACACAAATGGCAGGACCTCCTACACATGCTGGAGAACTACACTCCAAGATTAAGTTATAAAATAGTCAACTGGGATTTCCCTATGCCAGGATGGGTAAAGATCAATATTGATGGAGCATCAAAAGGAAACCCAGGAAGAAGTTCAACAGGTTTTTGTGTGAGAAATAAAACAGGGGACCTAATATATGCACTTGGCACATAATGCATAGAGGGAACAAACACAATAGCAAAAACAACAGCTATTAATGAAACAGTAAGATTTTGCAGCACACAAGGCTTCTCAAATATATGGCTACAAACTGATTCCATGCTCCTAAACAAGATCATCAATGGCATCTGGAAGCCACCCTGGTGCATAGCAGAACAAATAGAAGAAATCCTCCAACTCAGAGGTTCCCTCACACTAACAGTATCACACACCTATAGGGAAGGAAAAAGTTGGCTAATCACCTTGCAAACTACGCACTTGACTTTGGGAGAATTGAGTGTCATCACTCCAGTCAACTTGACTCAGTAGGCAGGAAAATCCTAAATGCAGATAAAACACAATGCCCTTACATAAGAGTGAAATTTGCAAAATGACAAGCTGCACACTGCATCAACACATAACAGGACATGACTTCATTGAAGAACTGCAGAGCAAAACGAGAAGGGAGGAAAACCAAGTTTAGCAGTAAAATATTGATCACATTAACCCCTAATCCTTGTGTTCTCATGTGCAGGGTACTGGACCTCTCAGGAATGCAGAACAAGATTTGGGGGAAAGCAAGGAAGATGCCCCTCACACAGAGCAAAACTATTATAACAAACAGCAGAAAACACCAACCTGAACAGTCAGATGTAGCCAGCAGCACCAGAGAAGGGATGGCAGGAACAACAATCAGCTCATAAGATACTCAACAGCAACAATCTCAATTGCAGATAATAATAGATTCTGAGCAGCTCAAGGAGACCAAAATTATTAGAGGCAGCAATGAGTCTAGCAGTAGCAACAAAAGACCAATGAATAACCTGGAACAACAATCTGGTAGCAACAGCAGCAACTTCATAAAGCATGTCAAGGCAGGACTTACTTCACTGCAGCAAAGGCACCAGCTGCACCAGCAGAACAGAAGAACCAGCAAAACAGGAGCTCAGCAGTACCAGCACCATCAGCCCACTAAACTTGCCCCAGCAGCCAACTACTTACTGCCAACACTCCTCTTAAACTTGTCAAACCAGCAGACACACTTCCTGGACATGCAGAAGAGATCAAACAGCAAGGAAACAACAGCAGTCCATCAGATGATCAGACCAACAGCACACCAAGGCCAGCAACACCTACACACTAGCCTACTGCAATCACTCCATCTGAAGCTAGCAGGAATAGGGAAGTGCAACACAGGGAAAACCAGGAAAGAAAGGGCACAGCAGAGTCAACAACACCAACACCAGCAACTCACTTATCTACTGTCAAAGACAAACAGCAAAGCAAGAAGCAACAGGGGTGACAAAAACAATGGAAACAGAAATGGTGGTCATAAATGCTACGGAAGCAGCAAAAACTCCAGCAAGAAGCACTCAAGAAAAGGCAGCATCAGCAGATCACAATGGCCTAACCAGTAGCAAACTATGGAAACAATGCAACATTCATTCACCAATAGTACCAACATCAGCAGTAACTGCAACAACCATAACTGAAACAGTGGCATCATCAACAACAACAGAATCATCATTAGAGGAAACTATTCTTATAGGTTCAAGTTATTGGCGCAATTGCATTGTATGGTATTAGCACCCCCAGTACTCAGTCTAATGCAATTGCATCAATCACCATGTTCCTATACCAACAATACTTCTCACTGGAGCACCATAATCTTCAAACATAATATCCCTAACGTCTCTCTTTGGATCAACACTGAACCAACTCCACTTTGCAGTACCAGGAGTAACATGAATATCAGCAGTAGCCTTATCAACAAAAAGAGTAGCAGTGCAAACAACTTAACTATCAGCACTAGAGTCAACAACAAAACTGATATTCGATCAACAAAACTAATTCTCATTAGGATTCACTTTAGCACAAATGCAACAACAAATAGACAATCCAAGCTTTCCACACTGGCAACCAACATCCTCAGCATCTTCATTGCTCTCAGAATCAGTAACTCATACACCAGAAGACATCACAAGGAATACATTAGCAGCAGAGGTAACAACAACACAGTATCAGCACAAATCCCAGAAGTGCCTACATCAGCAACAACAATTAGCAACATCACAGCACTTAGAAGCACCATCAAAGAAACAGCAGTAGCAACAGCATCAAGCAAACACATCAACAACAAACCCAACAGCAACAACAGAAATACAAACTGCAGAGTCAATAACAAATGCCAGCAGCAGCAGCATGAAGATCAGGTATCAAGCCAGCAACCATACAAAGGAAGCACAAAATTCAGAGACAAAAGGAACAACAGCACTCAGAGAGTCTGCAGCAGATTGCACAAGCAGCAGGACACCTTCAGCCAGACTCCCACTTTCAGCAGAGAATGCCACTGCCATTCTAAATGGCTCACTTTTGCAGAATATCCTCAACTAGGTCAAAACAAAGGGGATCAGCACTCCTCCATGCCATATGATACACTTCTCAGACAATCCCAAGTTTTTGCCAAAAGCATTTGCAATGGGACAAGAAAACTACCTTTCACTCATTCAGTAGGATTAGGAATATATATGTATTTAGTACAGTCGACCTAGACTTACTTCTCATCGCTTTTGTACATATGACAATCTATCAATATTATAAGATAGATAGTCATTACATCACATTAGGTCTGACATGCCCTACACATTTAGATACATTTGATCACCAAGTGTGGAGGATCAAACACACACATCATCTAACCACTTACCACTTCCTGGGTACCTTTAGTGATTGCTTTACAAAGACAAGGTACATGTACTTTATTGGGGAGGTAAGGTTCATGTCCCCCTCCGTTTCTATATATTTTGCTAATTAATAAAAATCATATTTACCAACAAAAAAAAAATAATAAATTCCAACTTCTACATTCGATGCGGAAACCTATCAAATCGTGTCCGATTGACCTGAAATTTTGCACACAAGTCATAAATGACATAACGGACCTATGAAGATTTTCAAAACTGGATTCCGACCCAAATATCAAAAAGTCAACTCCTCAGTCAAACTTTCCAAAAATCTTCCATTTTCCAACATTCACCAAAATGTGTTGAATTGTCCAACGGACTTCCAATTTCAAATCCGGTCATACGCCTAAGTCTGAAATCACCATACAGAGCTATAGCAACTCTCAGAATTCCATTCCGACCCTCGAATCAAAATCCCGCCTAACAACCGGAAATCGCCAAAATACTAACTCCACCAATTCAGGCCTAATTCTACACCGGACCTCCAAAATGAATTTCGATCACACTCCTAAGTCATAAATCACCTCTCGAAGCTAACCAACCATCGGAACTCACATTCGAGCCCTCTAACTCATAAGTCAACATCCGGTTGACTTTTCCAACTTAAACCTTCTTAAAAGAGACTAGGTGTCTCATTTCTTACTAAATCCACTCCGAACGCAAACTGCTCAACTCTATCACATAAAACACGGATAACGAAGCATAATGAAGTAGAAATACGGGAAACGGAGCGGTAACTCATGAGACGACTAGCCGGGTCGTCACATCCTCCCCAACTTAAACAAACGTTCGTCCTCGAACGAGTCATGAAACATAACTGAAAAGCCTCAAATAGGTGAGGATATCTTCTCCGCATCTCCTGCTCGGTCTCCCAGGTAGCCTCCTCCACGGGCCAACCTCTCCACTGCACTTTCACTGAAGCTATATCCTTGGACCTCAACTTTCGAACCTGACGACCCAAAATAGCCAATGGCTCCACATCATAGGTCAAATCATCATCCAACTGAACTGTGCTAAAGTCCAAAATACGAGACGGATCCCCAATATACTTCCAGAGCATAGAAACATGAAATATCGGATGCACACTCGACAAGCTGGGTGGTAAAGCAAGATCATAAGCCACCTCCCCAATCCTCCGTAGCACCTCAAACGGCCAAATGAACCGAGGACTCAATTTCCCTTTCTTCCCGAATATCATAACACCCTTCATGGGTGAAACCTTCAGCAAGACCTTCTCACAAACCATGCAGGACACATCTCGAACCTTCCTATCAGCATAACTCTTTTGCCTCGACTGCGTTGGACGAAGCCTCTCCTGAATCACTTTCTCCTTCTCTAGAGCATCCTGAACCAAATCAGTCCCCAATAGCCTAGCCTCGCCGGGCTCGAACCAACCAACTGGAGATCTACACCGCCTCATACAAAGCCTCATACGGAGCCATCTAAATACTCGACTGATAGCTATTGTTATAAGCAAACTTTGCAAGCGGTAGAAACTCATCCCATGAACCTCCGAAATCAATAACACATGCACGCAACATATCCTCCAATATCTAAATAGTACGCTCAGATTGCCCGTCCGTCTGAGGATGAAAAGCTGTGACACCATGCAGCCGAACAATCTCCCGGATACCCAACTTAGGTGCTCAACTGCACCTGAGTACCCAATTCTCTTTGCACGGCACTCCAAAACTGCGAAGTAAACTGAGTACCTCTGTCTGAAATGATAGAAACTGGGACACCATGCACCCGAACAATCTCCCGAATATAAACCCCTGCAAACCGCTTTGAAGAATAGGTAGTACACACAGGAATGAAGTGCGCGGACTTGGTCAGCCGATCCATAATCACCCAAATAGCATCGAACTTCATCAAAGTCCATGGAAGTCCAACAACAATGTCCATAGTGATCCGCTCCCACTTCCACTCCAGAATAGCCATCTGCTGAAGCAAGCCACCCGATCTCTGATGCTCATATTTTACCTGCTGACAGTTGAGACACCGAGCTACAAATCCCACAATATCTTTCTTCATTCTTCTCCACCAATAGTGCTGTCTCAAGTTCTGATACATCTTCGTGGCACTCGGATGAATGGAATACCGCGAGCTATGGGCCTCCTCCAAAATCAACTCCCGAAGCCCATCCACATTGGGCACACAAATCCGGCCCTGCATCCTCAACACTCCATTATCACCGAGGGTCACATCTCTGGCATCATCATGCTGAACTTTGTCCCTAAGGACAAGCAAATGCAGATCGTCATACTGGCGCCCTCTGATGTGATCACATAAGGAAGACCAAGAAACCACACAAGCCAACACCCGACTAGGTTCCGAAATATCTAATCTCACAAATCGATTGGCCAAGGCCTGAACATCAACTGCAAGAGGTCTCTCCCCTACTGGAATATATGCCAAACTCCCCATACTCACTGCCTTTCGGCTCAGAGCATAGGCCACCACATTGGCCTTTCTCGGATGGTATAGTATGGTGATATCATAATCCTTCTCCGCTGCCTCAAATTAAGATCCTTTTGGTTGAACAAATGCTGAAGGTTGCGATGATCAGTAAACACCTTACAAGATACGCCATACCAGTAATGCCTCCAAATCTTCAATGCATGAACTATGGCAGCCAGCTCCAAATAATTAACGGGGTAGTTCTTCTCATGGGGCTTCAACTGACGAGAAGCATAAGCAATAAATCTACCCTCCTGCATCAATACACAACCACTCTCAACTCTCGAAGCATCATAATACACGGTATATGAACCTGAAGCTGATGGCAAAACCAATACTGGAGTTGTGGTCAAGGCTGTCCTGAGCTTCTGAAAGCTTTCCTCACACTCGTCCGACCATACAAATGGAGCACCCTTCTGAGTCAATTTGGTCAAGGGCGATGCAATGGATGAGAATCCCTGAACAAACCGGCGATAATAGCCTGCCAACCCAAGAATGCTACGAATCTCTATGGCTGAGGACGGTCTAGGCCAACTCTGAACCGCCTCTATCATCTTTGGATCAACATGAATACCCTCGCTGGAAACTACGTGCCCCAAGAAAGCCACTGAACCGAGCCAAAACTCACACTTCGAGAATTTTGCATAAAGCTTCTCCTCCCTCAATCTCTGTAATAGAACTCGCAAATGCTCCACGTGCTCCTCCTGACTACGCGAGTACACCAAAATATCATCAGTGAATACAATAACGAACAAATCTAGATAAGGCCGAAATACACTGTTCATCAAATGCATGAACGCTGCTGGGGCATTGGTTAGCCCGAAATACATAACAAGAAACTCATAGTGACCATATCTAGTCCTGAAAGCAGTCTTAAGAATATATGAATCCCTGATCTTCAACTGGTGATAACCCGAACGAAGATCAATCTTGGAGAACACTCGCGCTCCCTGAAGCTGGTCAAATAAATCATCAATGCGAGGCAAAGGAAACTTGATCTTAATTGTTACCTTGTTCAATTGCCTATAATAGATGCACATTCTCATTGTGCCATCCTTCTTCTTCACAAACAGAACCGGGGCACCCCAAGGTGACACACTAGGCCGAATGAACGCCTTATCTAGGAGTTCCTGAAGCTGCTCCTTCAATTCTTTCAACTCTACTGGTGCCATACATTATGGCGGAATAGAAATGGGCTGAGTGCCTGGCACCAGGTCAATACCAAAATCAGTATCCCTGTCCGGGGGCATGCCCGGCAGGTCTGCAGGAAATACATCGGGAAAATCCCTCACAACTGGAACAGAATCAACGCTAGGAGTCTCAGCTCCAAAATCCCTCAATGCTAGATATGAAAGGCAACCCATCCCAACCATACGCTGGGCCTTCAACAACGATATCACTCTACTAGGAACATAATCAGTCACACCACGCCACTCGATCCGCGGTACACCCGGCATAGCCAAAGTGACTATCTTAGCATGACAATCTAGAATAGCACAACTCAGAGATAACCAATCTATGCCCAAAATGACATCAAAATCCACCATGCTCAATAGCAATAGGTCCACTCGTGTCTTCAAACCCCCAATAGTCACCACACTTGACCAGTACACATGGTCTACAACAACAGTATCACCCACCGCGGTAGACACATGAATAGGTAAAGCAAGAAACTCCCGGGGCGTACCCAAATAATGAGCAAAATATGAGGACACATAAGAATAGGTGGAACCGGGATCAAAGAATACAGACATCTTTAACAATACCTATAATGACAGCATCTGAAGCAATGGCATCTGTCCTGCCTGGAATAGCATAGAAACAAGCCTGGCCACCGCCTGATCAACCTCCCCCTCTGAGGTGACCTCTGGCTGCCTGACTTCCACCCCTAGCTGGCTAGGAGCGTGGTAAAGTAATTGGAGCAAAAGTCGAGGGCTGACCCCTCTGCGGAGACGATTTAGCACCACGATGAGGACACTGCCTCCACATGTGGCCCATCTCGCCACACTCATAACAACTCCCTAGTGCTGGAGAAGAGGACTGAAAAAGTCAATTGGATGTTGACTTATGAGTTAGAGGGCTCGGATGCAAGTTTCGATGGTTCGGTTAGCTTCGGAAGGTGGTTTATGACTTAGGATTTTGATCAAAATTGGTTTTGGAGGTCCGGTGTAGAATTAGGCTTGCATTGGTGGAGTTAGTATTTTGGTGATTTCCGGTTGTTAGGTGAGATTTTGATCCGAGGGTAGGAATGGAATTTCGAGAGTTGCTGTAGCTTCGATATGTCATTTGGGATGTGTGTGAAAAATTTCATGTCATTTGGACGTGGTTTGGTTGGGTTTTTGATCAAAAGAGTAATTTAGAAGATTTTGAAATTCTTAGGTTTGAATCCGACGCGAATTTGGTGTTGTAATGTTGTTTTGAATGTTCCGAAGGTTGGAACAACTTTGAATGATGTTATGGGATATGTTGGCATATTTGGTTGAGGTCTCAGTGGCCTCGAGTGAGTTTGGGGTGGTTAAACGGACTATTTCATCTTTGGAAAAATTGCATATTTTTTTTAGCTTCAGCTGTGCACCAGAAAATTTCTAGTGCGAGTACTCTAATGAATCAGAAGAATTGCAAAACATGAAAGTTGTAGCCCTAGTATTCTGGTTTCCATAAAGTTAAACCATTCATGATTTGGATATTCTATGAGAAAGTAATGATTGATCGAAGTTGGCTGGTGGAGCAATTTCGACAGAATTTTCTGATGCACTTCAGAAACTCGTATCTCGGAATATATAAAGAGTTATATAGTGCACAACCTATCAAATGAAGCCTGGGTAGAATGTTTTTAAGTCTTCGTGTCCGCCATCTTGGGTATATTTTCACCCATAGTTGCTCATCTTTGGAGGTTCTTGAAGGAAATTTACGAGGGATTCAAGGAGAATCGATTGGAGGTAAGAATTTCGGACCTAAAACTCATTTATATTGTGAAATCCACCTAGAAAATCATTGAAGTCTTGCTAAAATTGGAAGAAATAGGGCTTGGGATTTTGAAATTCTAATTGGGTATTTGAAGGACCATTTGTGGTCGGATTTGAGAACTTTTGATATGTATGAACTCGTTGGGAGATAAGTAACCCGTTGATGTAAAAATTTATGAGCTTCGAGAAGTGGGCCCGGGGCTCGGGTTTTGCTAATTTCGGAATTTTTTGTATTTTTCGATAGTTTTAGCTTGGGCTTTGTTGCCTCAGCTTATTGTGACATATTCGTTCTGATTTTGGATAGATTCGACGCGCGTGGAGGCCAATTGGAGGGGCAAAGGCGTCGCGGGCTAGGGATTTAGCCGGTTCGAGGTGAGTAGTAATTGTATATGATGTTCTGAGGGTTGGAAACCCCGGATAGTACATCATAGTGCTATATTGAGGTGAGACACGCGCTCGATGATGAGTGTGGGGTCGTTTATTACTAGGGATTGTGCCTGGTCACTCCCGATTGATGATTTTTAGTGTTTGATTAAAACTTATTTGTTATCATCATGATTTGGGATGATTTTTCATATTTGGGCTTCGTGCCAATTATTTGAACCCTTCGGGAATTTTTATCACTGTTTCCTCACCATTTTGACTTATTACTTGAACTCAGTCATGTGTGTTTTCACTGTTTTACAACTCAGCCACTTTTACTCAGTTTTGAGACTTAAATAATATTTTAATGATGTTTTTGGGCTGAGAACTACTGTTTACTATGCCCGAGGGGCTTGTGATGATTTTCTGACTGAGTGCGGCCGAGGGCCAGATGTGAGGATATACTAAGTGATATGAGGCCGAGGGCCTAAGATACTTTATATGCCACGAGGTGGCTTGTGACTGATATGAGGCCGAGGGCCTGAGATACTTTATATATGCCACGAGGTGGCTTGACTGATATGAGGCTGAAGGCCTAGATTTGATGCCACGAGGTGGCTTGATATTGCGTTTGGGCCGTAAAGGGCCCCTCCCGGAGTATGTACACCCCCAGTGAGCGCGGGTACCCATTGTGATGTGAGATATAGCCTGAGGGGCTGATATTGTACTATATGATAGCCGAGGGGCTGATACTGTTCCATGTAATAGCCCGAGGGGCTGGAATTGTTCTGAGATTTGAACCGAGGGGCTGGTACTGTTCTGCGATATTGCCCGAGGGGCGGATTTGTTGATACTGAGCCCAAGGGGCGATCTTCTATCTTTTTTTTTTACTTCACATTATTTACCTGAAAAATTACATGTTTAACCTGTTGAAAGGAGATTTTACTTGATTTCTCACTGATTTACTGTTTTTAAATGATGTTTTACTACTTCATTATAGAATGCCTTGTGCTTTACGTGCTTTCTTACTTTCAGTCATTATTTATATTTATTACTCACTGGGTCGGAGTACTCACATTACTCCCTACACCATGTGTGCAGATTCATGCGTTGTTGGTTCCGTTCCGGAGTGCTGACTCCTCCCGTCCACGTAGTGATTCAGAGACTACGAGGTAGCTGTTGCCGTCCGCAGCCCCGTATCTGCCTTATCTTATTGTTTCTATGTTCTTCAAATAGTTGTGCCAGATATTGTATTTAGTAGACTTGTATCAGGATCCATAGTTGCTCATGACTTGTGACACCCCGGTTTGGGCTTTGTCGGGATGGTTTCTATTATGGTTAACTATATTTCCGCGAATTATTGCTATTAAATCATGCTTATATAGTTTTCATGTTAATTAACTGCTTAAAATGAGATTTTGGTTAAATTGGCAGGCCTTGTCTTCACGAGAGGCGCCATCGGACCGGGTTCGGGGTTAGGGTCGTGACAGATACAGCTGAAAGGAATTTGAGATCGATTTGAGCTGAATTTCTAGGATTTTTGTTCAGAAAATTTCAAACCATTTTTACGAAGATGACGACCTTGGGTTGTCGATTTTGTGAGCATTGAATAAAATTAGTTACTGGGATTTGTTCGAGCTACTTTCGGGAATTCGTATTCTAGATTTGAGCTCGTTTTGCGAAGGTTTGGTTAGGTTTTGATTAGGTCAGTTGAAGCTATTTTGCGAAGAAGAAAATCTCTAGGGTCTTTTGGTTAAGGAATTGTTTGCACAAATTAAACATGTGGGATTGATCTTAGAGTTGTTTGGAGGCAGCATCCTATATTTTGTTGCATTTGGTGTAGGATTGAGCGAGAATCAAATTCCCTGCCATTGAAGTATTCGAAGAACACCAGCTGCGAATTTGAAGAACTTTGCGAACTGGTTCGAGTCGATTCGAGCAGATGAGAAATCGTCGCACGCATCAGGTTTGATTTCTTGAGTTTAAAACTAAGCTCCATCTCTGATTTCTGAAAGCTTTGAAGAGAATTTTAGTTTCAACTTAACGTCGACTCTATCATTCTTAGTTAATTTGTTGGAATCATTTATGTCGACTCGCGATTGCTTGAATTAACTGATTCATACTATCCATTTAGTGCTTGATACAAGTTATTGATCGCTTGAATTGAATTGGGTGAATAGCTACTGCTTATTGAAAGATTGAATAGATATGGTTCTGAAATATTATGCTCTACTACTACCTCTAATCTGATTTGGAACTCATAATCTGTCAATTGAGCATAGACTAAGGATACAGCTAAAAGGAATTTGAGATCGATTGTGAAGCTCAATCTGAAGATTTAAGATTGATTTGAGCTGAATTTCGAGGGTTTTTGTTTATAAAATATCGAACCATTTTGACGAAGAAGATGACCTACGATTGTTGATTTTGTGAGCATTGAATTAAATTAGTTGCTGGGATTTGTTTGAGCTGCTACTGGGAAGCTGTATTCTAGATTTGAGCTCGTTTTGCGAAGGTTTGGCTAGGTTTTCGGTTGAGTCAATTGAAGCTGTTTTGTGAAGAAGAAAACCACTAGGGTCTTTCAATTCAGGAACTGTTTGCACAAATTAAACGTTGGGGATTGATCTTAGAGTGGTCTGGAGGCAGCATCCAATGTTTTGTTGCATTTGGTGAAGAGTTGAGAAAGAATCAAATTCCCTGCCGTTGAAGAACTCGAAGAACACCATCTTCGAATTTGAAGAACTTCACAGACTAATTCAAGTTGATTTGAGTAGCTGAGATATCGTCGCACGCATCGGGTTTGATTACTTAAGTTTACAACAAAGCTCAATCTCTGATTTCTAAAAATTTTGAAGAGAATCTTAGTTTCAATTGAACGTCGACTCGATATTTCTCAGTTAATTGGTAGGAATCATTCAAGTCGACTAGCGATTACGTTAATTAAATAATTGATACTATCCATTTAGTGCTTGAATGTTTGAATCATAGACTAAAATTCATCTTTTGTTCTTGCTGTTTTTGAATTTTGATCGAGAACTTGTCCTCATGTTTTTTAGTTGAAGTTGATAGAGGCTACGACTGCACCGAATACAAGTTATTGATAGCTTGAATTGAATCGGGTGAATGGATATTGTTGATTGAAAGATTGAACACAGATGGTTCTGAAATTTTAAGCTACTACTATTAGCTCTAATTAGACTTGGAACGCATAATCTGTAGATTGAGCATACACTAAGGATATGGCTAAAAGGAATTTGAGATCGATCGTGAAGCTCAATCCGAAGATTTGAGATCAATTTGAGTTGAATTTCCAGTGGTTTTTGTTCAGAAAATTTCAAACCATTTTGACGAAGATGACGACCTAGGGTTGTCCATTTTGTTAGCATTGAATAAAATTAGTTACTGTGATTTGTTCTAGCTGCTGTTAGAAAGTCGTATACTTGATTTGAGCTCATTTTGCAAAGGTTTGGATAGGTTTCGATTGGGTCAGTTGAAGCTGTTTTGCAAAGAAGAAAATCGTTAGGTCTTTTCGATTTAGGAATTGTTTGCAAAATCTAAACATTGGGAATTGATCTTAGAGTTGTTTGGAGGCAGCATCCAATGTTTTGTTGCATCTGGTGTAGGATTAAGCGAGAATCAAATTCCCTGCTATTGAAAGAATTCGAAGAACACCAGCTGCGAATTTGAAGAACTTTGCGGACTGGTTCGAGTCGATTCGAGCAGCGGAGAAATCGTCCCACGCATCAGGTTTGATTCCTTAAGTTTAAAACTGAGCTCAATCTCTGATTTCTGAAAATTTTGAAGATAATTTTAGTTTCAACTGAACGTCGACTCGATCTTTCTCAGTTAATTGGTTGGAATCATTCAAGTCAACTAACGATTACGTGAATTAACTAATTGATACTATCCATTTAGTGCGTGATTGTTTGAATCGAAAACTAATTTTTTTTTTCTTTCTTGTTGTAGTTGAATTTTTATCGAGAACTTGTCGTCATGTTTTTGAGTTGAATTTGATTGTGTCTACTACTGCACTGAATACAAATTATTGATAGTTTGAATTGAATCGAGTGAATAGCAACTATTGATTGAAAGATTAAATACATATGGCTTTGAAATTTTAAGCTGCTACTATTAGCTCTAAACTGATTTGGAACTCATAATATGTCGATTAAGCATAGACCAAGGATACTGCTAAATGGGATTTGAGATCGATTGTGAAGCTCAATCTGAAGATTTGAGATCGAGTTGAGCTGAATTTCTAGGGTTTCTGTTCAGAAAATCTCGAACCATTTTGACGAAGAAGACGACCTAGGGTCGTCGATTTCATGAGCATTGAATTAAATTAGATATCGAGATTTGTTCGAGCTGCTGTTGGGAAGCTGTATTCTAGATTTGAGCTCGTTTTGCGAATGTTTGGTTAGGTTTTGATTGAGTTAGTTGAAGCTGTTTTGCGAAGAAGAAAACCACTAGGGTCTTTCGATTCAGGAATTGTTTGCACAAATTAATCATTGGGGTTGATCTTTGAGTGGTTCGGAGGCAGCATCCAAAGTTTTGTTGCATCTGATGAAGAATTGATCGAGAATCAAATTCCTGCCATTGAAGAACTTGAAGAACACCAGCTGCAAATTTGCATAACTTCCCATACTGATTCGAGTCGATTCGAGCAGCTGAGATATCGTCGCACGCATAGGGTTTGATTCCTTGAGTTTAGAACTGAGCTCAATCTATGTTTTCTGAAAATTTTGAAGAGAGTTTTAGTTTAAACTGAACGTTGACTCGATCTTTCTCAATTAATTGGTTAGAATCGTTCAAGTCGACTCATGATTGCGTGAATTAACTAATTGATATTATCCATTTAGTGCTTGAATGTTTGACTCGTAGACTAAAATTCATTTTTCATTCTTGTTGTTGTTCAATTTTGATCGAGAACTTGTGCTCAAGTTTTTGAGTTGAATTTGATAGTGGCTACTACTACACTAAATACTAGTTATTGATTGCTTGAATTGAATCTGTTGAATAGCTACTGTTGATTGAACGATTGAATACATATGGTTCTGAAATTTTAAGTTGTTGCTATTAGCTCTAGTCTGACTTGGAACTCATAATCTGTCGATTGAGCATAAACTAAGGATACAGCTAAAAGGAATTTGCGATCGATTGTGAAGCTCAATCTGAAGATTTGAGATAGATTTGAGTTGAATTTCTTGGGTTTTTGTATTGAAAATTTCGAACCATTTTGACGAAGATGACGACCTGGGGTTGTCCATTTTGTTAGCATTGAATAAAATTAGTTACTGCGATTTATTCGAGCTGCTGTTGGGAAGCCGTATTCTAGATTTGAGCTCGTTTTGCGAAGGTTTGGTTAGGTTTCGATTAGGTCAGTTGAAGCTATTTTGTGAAGAAGAAAATCGCAAGGGTCTTTTGATTTAGGAATTGTTTGCAGAAATTAAACATTGGGATTGATCTTAGAGTTGTTTGGAGGCAGCATCCAAATTTTTGTTGCATCTGGTGTAGGATTCAGTGAGAATCAAATTCCCTGACATTGAAGAACTCGAAGAACACCAGCAGTGAAATTTGAAGAACTTTGCGGACTGGTTCGAGTCGATTCGAGCAGCCAAGAAATCGTCCCACGAATCAGGTTTGATTCCTTGAGTTTATAATTGAGCTCCATCTTTGATTTCTTAAAATTTTGAAGAGAATTTTAGTTTCAACTGAACGTCGACTTGATCTTTCTCAGTTAATTAGTTGGAATCATTCAAGTCGACTCGTGATTGCTTGAATTAACTTATTGATACTATCCATTTAGTGCTTGATTGTTTTAATCAAAAACTAAAATTCTTTTTACTTTCTTGTTGTAGTTGAATTTTTATCGAGATATTGTTATCAAGTTCAAGATTTGAATTTGAAAGTTTCTACTACTGCACTGAATACAAGTTATTGATAGTTTGAATTGAATCGAGTGAAGAGCAACTATTGATTGAAAGATTGCACACATATGGTTCTGAAATTTTATGCTGCTACTATTAGCTCTAAACTGATTTGGAACTCATAATCTATCGATTAAGCATAGACTAAAGATACTGCTAAATGGGATTTGATATCGATTGTGAAGCTCAATCTGAAGATTTGTGATAGCAACAAGGTCGGGAATCCAAACTAGAGTAAGAATTTGAGAAGTAAATGCGGAAGCAATAACAATAAGGAATTGAACAACTAGAATTAAAGTACAGAAAATAAAGGATATGGGAAAATTCAAGGAAAGAATTCCAGGAACTTCCAAGAACACAAGTTCTATAGCCTTGACAAGATCTAAGCAACAACGTCTTGATTTATTGAAGAAATCAAACGCCTTTACCTAAGAACAAATCAAACAATAGATTCGGATCTTGACCGCTTTAAGAGTAACTTGAGACAACAATCAATAACTAGTATTAATTGCCTTCTAAGAATACCTCAAAGAAACCAAAGATATCACAATAGAGAAGTAATCTTACTAC
This sequence comes from Nicotiana obtusifolia, assembly GCA_002018475.1. Classification (NCBI taxonomy): domain Eukaryota; kingdom Viridiplantae; phylum Streptophyta; class Magnoliopsida; order Solanales; family Solanaceae; genus Nicotiana; species Nicotiana obtusifolia. Next base: position 49,226 of record MCJB01051649.1, read on the forward strand.
CTTGAACTATGAACAAGTAAAGGTTGAAAGATAAATCTCAAAGCATAAGTAACAAAGGTTCAAAAGAACTCTCAAAGTATGATATTCTTATTCAATAATGTACCCCTAAATGAATGAGAAGAACTCCTTATTTATAGGAGTAAAAATCCTTAAAATTAGGTAGGGGGTTGCTAAGGGGTAACAAAAGTCTTCAAAATTAGGTAGGGGCTGCTAAGGGGTAACAGAAGTCATCAAAATTAGGTAGGGTGATTTCTAAGAAATAAGAAAAGTCACAAAATTACGTAGGTGGTAGGTAAGGGGCGGCCAAATCCCTTTGGGGCAGATTTGGGGCTTAATACTACTAGTTTGGGCCATTGGTTTGGACTCCAATTGGGCTCGTTTTCACACACCCCCTTTTGGACCTCATTTAAGCTTATTTTGGGCTCTTCTAGGTGCCCATTTGCTAGATTCAAAGGTTCGAGTTCGGGACCCAATTTTCCTCCTCTTGGACTTCAATTTGGGCCACCAAATAATTGTAAAACTTGTACAATTCATCTCCTTTGGGCTTGAGCTCGTCCTCTACAATTAAAAGCTTCTTTATTTGCCATTGAAGTTCGACAACCTTAGTCTGCAACTCTTTAGTTTGAGATCTTGTAAATGGCCTTCTTGGATCTTCCAAAACTCTATCCTTGTCCTTGATGCTATCATTCCCCTCTTCTTGAATAGAATTCGTCCCCGAATTCTATCCTACATCAAACAAAGACAAGTCAGCAACATTGAATGTAGCACTTACTTGAAACTCACCAGGAAGGTCCAGCTTGTAAGCATTATCTCCAATCCTTTCAAGGACTTGAAATGGGCCATCTCCTCTAGGATGCAACTTTGACTTCCTTTTGGAAGGAAATCTTTCTTTTCTAAAGTGAACCCAAACTAAATCTCCTGGTTTAAAAATAACTTGTTTTCGACCCTTATTCTTTCTCAAGGTAGTTTGCTCATTTTTCTTCTCAATTGCAAGCCTTGTTTGCTCATGAATTTTTTTCATCATCTCAGCCTTTGTCCTACCATCAAGATTAGCAATATCATTAGTAGGTAAAGGTAATAAATCAAGGGGAGTAAAGGGATTAAAACCATAAACAACCTCAAAAGGGGACATACCTGTAGAAGAATGGACTGTTCTATTGTAAGCAAATTCAATCATAGGTAAGTGATCTTCCCAAGAAGTTAATTTACCTTTCAAAATAGCCCTCAACATGTTTCCCAAGGTTCTATTAACTACTTCAGTTTGTCCATCAGTTTGTGGGTGACAAGAAGTAGAAAACAATAATTTAGTGCCTAACTTCCCCCAAAATACACGCCAAAAGTGGCGCAAAAACTTAGCATCCCTATCACTAACAATAGTTCTAGGTATACCATGCAATTTAACAACTTCTTTTACAAAAAGATTGGCAACATGTGAAGCATCATTAGTCTTTAAACAGGGAATAAAACGAGCCATTTTGGAGAACCTATCTACCACAACAAATATACTATCCTTACCATACCTTGTTCTAGGCAAACCTAGTACAAAATCCATAGAAATGTCAATCCAAGGTGAAGTAGGAACAGGTAATGGCGTGTAAAGACCATGTGGTAACACTTTAGATTTAGCTTGTTTACATTCCAAACACTGTGCACACATTCTTTCAACATCTTTTCTCATTCCAGGCCAAAAGAAATTTTCAGCAAGTATGTCTAGCGTCTTTGGGACTCCAAAGTGACCCATAAGACCTCCACAATGTGCTTCCCTAACAAATACTTCACATAAAGAGCAATTAGGGATACACAACTTATTTTCCTTAAAGAGAAACCCATCTTGGAGATTAAACCTCTCAAAAGGACCCAACTTACAATCTGCAAAAATCTTGATAAAATCAACATCATTAGCATAAAGTTCCTTGATTTGATAAAAACCCATCAATTTAGAAGTAAAAGTAGAAACTAAGACATACCTTCTTGAAAGTGCATCAGCAACAGCATTCTCTTTTCCTTGTTTGTAAGAAATTACATAAGGGAATGTTTCTATGAATTCAACCCACTTAGCATGTCTCCTACTAAGCTTACCTTGACTCTTCAAGTATTTCAAGGATTCATGATCAGTTTTAATGACAAACTCTCT
>MCJB01051650.1:0-27279 GCA_002018475.1 Nicotiana obtusifolia
TTCCTCAACTGCTCTATAATGGAATAATCATGTCTCTTCATCTTCTTCAGGAACTCCTCAGCCTCTTCCTCGGTAACAGATTTCTTTACTGGCAATTGACTATCTTTGAATGGCTTGGCTTTCCTTAATTCTTCCGGAGTGAAACATCTTCCGGAACGAGTCAATCCTCCAGTCTCATTTACTTCTACCTCCACTTCTTTTCCTCTGTATGTCACTATCACTTGCTTGTAATTCCACTTTGAACAGCCTTGGTATCAACCACCGGCGGTTGGGTTACTGGTTTAATAATGATAGGGGTAATAGGAGCCCCTTTCACAACTAGGACAGGCTTACTTGGAATCCCCGGCACTATCACTTTTGGGTTTTCTGGACTGGCCTCAACATCTTTTGGCATCCCTTTCACGACCAACACCGGTGGTTTCAAATTGAGCGGGCTCGGCTTTTCTATTGCCCCTTCAACTATCACAGTCTTTGCTTTGGTGGAGTCTGGATCCTTGACCAAATTGTTTGCACTGGCCCGAATCATCATGACGGACTTATAAGACTTCTTGGGTTCCCCGTCCTTGTAAACTACTTCAATCATATGTGTCTCTTCATGGGCAGGCAGAGGGTTCTAGTTGATGTTTGGAGTGTCTGGGCTTTGGACTACAATTTGGTTTGTATCAATGAGCTCTTGAATTGCCCGTTTCAGGTGCCAACACTTTTCTATTTCATGTCTTGGAGCATTAGAACAATAAGCACATCTTAGGGAATAGTCGAGGTTCCTTGGAGGGGGGTTTGGTATATTTGACTCAATTGGCCTCAGGACGTCCAACTGCCTTAACCTTTGGAATAGACTGGCATAGGATTCTCCAAGCGGGGTAAAAGTTTGTTTTCGCTTTTAACTCTTCCTCCTATACTCTGGTCTTGGTCGAAAATATGGACCATTGGGGTTTTGATAAGGTTGTGGAGATGGATAGGCATTTTGTGGAGCTGGGTAGGTATTCTGTGGGATAGGGGCACGCCATTGTGGGTAAGGAGGGGGTTGAGCATATGACTGTGCATGGTGAACAAAATACTGGGGTGGTCTGGCTAAGTCTTGGGGGCTTGGCGGGGAAAAGTAATGTTGAGGGGTATTATATGGAGCTTGGGTGTAAGTTTGAGGTCGGGGTCGAGGATGGGTGTATTGGTGAGGTGAACCTCTCTGGCCCTGCCATGATCCGGAGACAAACATAGCGACATCTTCCTTCTTCTTCTTACTTAGCAAACTTCCGATACCACTTTGGATTGCCTGGGTAGTTGCTCTTATAGCAGAATAACTCATGATCTTACTCGATTTGAGCCCTTCTTCCACCATTTCTCCCATCTTTACCACATCATTGAAAGATTTACCAATGGCTGAGATCAAATGTCCATAGTAAGTGGGCTCCAAGGCTTGGAGGAAGTACTTAACCATCTCGTCTTCTTCCATTGGAGGATTGACTCGTGCAGCTTGCTCCCTCCATCGGAACCCATATTCCCTAAATCTTTCATTGGATTTCCTTTCCATCTTGGTTAGAGATAGGCGGTCCGAAACAATTTCTATATTGTATTGGAAATGTCGGGCGAAGGCCTGAGCCATATCGTCCCAAGTGTACCACCTGTTAATGCCCTGACGGGTGTACCATTCTAAAGCTGCCCCACTCAAACTTTGGCTGAAGTAGGCCACTAGTAATTCATCTTTTCCTCCGGCGCCTCTAATTTTGCTGCAATAATCCCTAAGATGGGCAACAGTATCCCCATGTCCGTCATACAAGTCGAACTTGGGCATCTTGAACCCGGCAGGTAGTTGGACATCAGGAAACAAACATAAATCCTTATAGGCCACACTCACCTGGTTTCCCAACCCTTGCATATTTCTCAACGATTGCTCGAGACTCTGTAACTTCCTAAACATCTCTTCCTGCTCTGCGTTCTTGGGTGGTTTGTTAGTTTCAACGTGAGGCTCAAATTGGGGGGTATAGGAGTAAGGGTCTGGGACTTTGAAAGTGGGCTCCGGTGCATGGTAATGGGCATCTGGAGCGGGAAATGGGGGCTCACAAGAGGATCGATGAAGGGTAGCTTGTGAAGGGGGCGCAAAAATAGGAGCAGATGCTCGGGTAGGGTACGAGGTTGCTTTGACTGGTGGAGCATGAAAAGTTCGGGCCGAAGTGCCGGGGTAATTGTAGTAAGGGGTGAAGCCAGGTGCGTGTTGTGGGGAAAGATCAATGATATTGGCCATCTGGGATTGAGAAAGTGGTGGAATGGAAGCAGGGTTTTCTGTGTAGTTGGTGGAGAACGAGGGCGGAAGGTGTCCCTTAATCCATGCTTGATACATTTCCTCCATCTGATGCTTCAACCTCTGAACCTTCTCTTGCAATTCTGATTCTGACTCAACAACCTCTCTTGGCGGGTCTACAACCCCAGTGTCTGTTTCCTTGCTAGCCATAACTGTTTGATGCTTTGATCGGGTGTTGTATGGATGACCTGCCAGGATGCCAACAAACTAACCACCTTCTTGGAAATAGTTAGAGAATAATTGAAAATAACACAAAACCACCATGTTAGCGTTACGGCATTTATCAGATAATAATATCACATTACGTACAATGCACCTAACAACAAATAGCGATTTGAAAATGGCTGTGAGGGTCGCAAGGTCATCTGGCATCATCCCACTTTACATATTTCAATCTTGCCTTCTCTCTTTTCGACACTTTTTACCAATTTCCTTTCTTTTGATGCACCCTAACTTAATAGAACCTGATGTAGGTTGCCTATGTATCATGTTCTTCATGAATCAAACCAAGCGTAATTTTGAAAAAGTGATGGAAAAATAAGATTCGGGATTTTCATTTAAAGTTTTTGATGATGGAAGACCCAACACGCTTGACTACTCTTTGACTGACTTTGACACTACCTAAAGGACTCAGTACTCCTAGACAAGACATGAAAGTAAAAGACAACATGAGACAATCTTAAAACATTAGAATGGAATTGATCCTCAAACTGCTCCTGAATGTAACTATCCTGGCTGGGGTGGTCCTGGGTTACCTGTCGTGCTCAAAGTTTGTAACATGCCTCGTAGAGAAACACCGATGCTAGGAATAAAGACCCTGGTATGTGCCCCTGCCTCCTGAAGATCAACCCTAAGCAAATACTTCCTATGCTGCTCCACCTTTGCTGCTAGTTCAGCTAATTGAGACTTTATCAATTCAAACTTATCCCATGGATCTTGGACAGATGCCTCCCCAGAATCATCTGTCTAAACTGCCCGCCTCCTAAGTTGTGCTGGCAATGGGGTGCTGACCCCTGGTGAGATGGACTGTGACCAAATCAGGTACTTCTGAGTACACTCGGGCCTGCCGATATCCTTTACTAATGTATCTTTCTTCATCCTCTTTGCATTGTTCCAGTATTGCACGTATTTGATTTCGTCAACCGCCTTTTTGCTAAAATTCATGATGTACCTCCGCAGATTCAAAGTTGAAGGCTCCTCTTGTTGCCTGCCTAACTGTCGCATTACCCTGACTGGCGTGTATGGCCTGACGCACTTGAGTCCTATCAGCATAAGGAAAGGCTGCATGAGGCATCCTCCTAAGATATCGTCTAAAGGTATCCAAAGGTAGGCCCACAAGACATTCTCGTTCGTCCTCAAACCAAGGAACTCAATCCAAGCTGTGACACCTATTGGGTATGTAAACTTGGGAGATTTCATCCTACGCTCGATGCATACCACCCGATCCCTCAAAGCACGGTCGATGAGACAAAGTAAAGAAGCTGTGTGCAAATGCTACATCATCCACAATTGTAGCAAAAGGTTACTTCCCTCGAAATACCTGACACCTCCCTTCACTTCACTTAAGGCTCGGTACAACTCTGCTAAGATCATTGGCACAACGGTAACGGTTTTGTGTTGCTTCTCATGAAATAGCGCCATTAACACAGACTGTAGATGGGTACCAAAGTGCCTCTCGTCTAATGGAAAGACCAGTAACCCTAATAAAGCAAGGCTGAAAGCTTTGAGGCAACGTCTTTGCCATTTTGCTTTGGTTTTGCAGAACTCATCCCAAAAGACGTCAAAACCATCCTGTGGTCCAAATCTAGCAAACAAATAATCCAAGGATATCCAAGACTGCTCAAGGCACTTTAGATGCTTTTATCTTTTAGGCCCATGTCGTTGAGAAATCTTGTCCTAGAGTGGTCCCGAGGAAGTATCATATTCTTGCCTATATAACTTAAACGGGTGAGGCCGGACATTTCTGCCAAGGTAGGAGTCATCTCACACTCCCCAAATTTGAAAGTTAAGTTCTGCGAGTCCCAATAAGTCAGCATTGCTTCTACTAAGTCTGGGCGGGGTGTGATATCAAGAAGGGAAGTCAGGGTGCCCAATTTATGCATCAACTCATGCTGCTCTAACGATGAAAACATGTTCCACCACTCGATCAATATCTTAGGAATCTTTGTTACCATCAGCACTTTGGATCGAATCAACGGATCCATACCTGAATGAAGGGAACAAGGTTAACGACACGGAATACTACACGACACCACAATCATTTTCTGGTGGACAAATACAAGACATAATTTGGCTATATTTGCAGATTGGCCTAGGTGGCTGAAGGTGACTATTAGTGCAAACTTGACAAAATTGACCCCCTAAGCATGAGAGATACTGCACTTAAAGCCTACGTGACTCTAATATCCTGGCAATCATGGTCTTAAAGGATTAATTTGCAGAAATGGACTATTTTGCAAAATGGTCGACATGGCCAAATGTGGCTAGGGACGCAAACCGGACATGGCGGACCTTAGAGTGATATGACACGGTGATTGAGCTACTTTTGCAAAAATAACCCTATTTTGCAAGAATGACCGATGTGGCCAAAAAGTGGCTAACCATGCAAGAGTTGGCTACGACCCCGGAGTCAAGAACCTAAGACTTACTAGGAAGACCGGACCCTATGTGGGTTGCCTACGTATACCGCCGGAAGACGAGAATCAGGTTCGCGTAGTTCGGGAAGATGCAACTAAAAAAACTGTATTTTGTCTCTTGAAAAATGATGAAAAATGTAAATAAAACTCTTGGACCCTTTTCTTGAATGATAAAAATGTAAAATCTTTTTTTCTTTTCTTTGATTTTTTTTTCTTATTTTTTTTTTCCGAAAAAGAATATGAAAGAAAATATCAGTGGGGCCCCATTTATTTCATTTTCACCCTTCTCTCCAAGACATCGGTCTGCCAAATGACCTTTTTACCCTCACAGATGCAACATTTAGCACATAGGAAGATTAAACATCACTTTGGGTCACGGGCCCATTTTGACATAATTTGGATAGGTTTCTACAAAGGGACACGATGCCAGGGACCGAGTCCTACTAGGTCTAAATGACATGATGCAAATAAAAATGACCTAAAGGCTGACCTAAGTTTGGGATTCACTAACGAGGCAGCTCGGGGAAAGCGTATGGTCGATGGTGGCTGCTCAAGCTTTCCACCCACTCCATACGTCCGTCGGCTTCCCCTCCTAAATTTAAGGGTGACTCAACAAAGAGTTCGTGCACGCGACGCGTGCTCCGAGACTTGTTTCAGAAAAAATTGATCGAGCAATGCATATGATGACAGTTATAAAGCGATAAAACACATAAAGCAAAAATTGTAAACACATAAACAACTAGAAAATAATAAAATATGAAAGCATAATAAAAATTAAGTAAAGCTAACGAAAAAGCATAAAAACTCAACCAAACATTTTAAAAGCCAACAAATCAAGTACTAGCTCGAACCCGCAAGTAACTCCCCAGCAGAGTCGCCAGAGCTGTCACTCCTCTTTTTTAGGGCGAGACTTTACTAAACCCTTTTTAATGGATAAAAAGCCTAATAAAACTCGAAAAGGGGTTTTCAATTTTGAAAGTGAAAAGATAGGAGTCGAAAGGGAAACTTAGAGTCGCCACCTGACAATTGATTTCGGTGTGTCAGGCCACCACTTTTAGAACTTAGACTCAAAGCCAAGTTCATACCAGAGATTTGGGTAAGGGGGTTTATTTGACTCGGGGAGAAGGTATTAGGCATTCCCCGGGTCCCGTGAAAGTCATGGTTGCGTACTTGATTTAGTTGGCTTTTAATACATTTGGATTAAGATAAAAAAACACACAGGAGGTTTGAGGTCATTCCCACCTAATAAAGAAGGAAAACAGAACTAAAATACTACGAGTTTCACTTTTGGTCTTCACATGCAAATACCTCGGGGCATTCCCCGGAATGTCAAATACATAAGTCCTTCGGGGCATCCCCCGGATAAATTTAACTAGGGAATGACCTCTCACCTCAAAAATTAACAAACGTCCTAGTATTTCCTACCCAAGTGTGATCGGCCTAAACATGCTACTAGCGAGCAATGTAATAAAATAAGAAAATGAGATCTAAAATAAAGAAAGATAAAAGTTCAGTTCATGGCCTTGCTCTTTTAACTTTTATTTCATGCATTTAACCAAACCTAACCCAAAAAACCCACGAAAAGACAGAAGAAGGGCAAAATGGTATCGACAGTAGGGATATGCTATCGCACATCCCTCATGCGAACCGCATACTGCACATAAAGGTCGCAGGTCAGAACAAGATCTTAGGCAGAGTTCGACGTCAAAAATGCGATTCTATATTCGATCGCAAATCATGTCTGCGAGCCGCAGATCACACGTCGAGATCGCAAATCCAAACAGAGTCCTGGGCAAGGTTCAAAGTCAAGAATGCAATCTCATCTACGATCGCATAACATGTTTGCGAGTCGCAGAGGATACCGCAAACCAAACACGAAGTTCACCCAGGAATGAAATGCGACTCAAAATGCGGTCACATTTATACAATGTTGACTGCAAACCATGAATGCGGTGAGTGACTGAAACTAAGGTTAAGATCTGCGATAATCAAGTCAAAAATGCAGACCGCATATCAGTTATACGGCCGCAGATTCAACCCTAAACGCAGCTTACTCTTATGTTTCTGTTTCAATCTTGGTTAGAATATTGTGTTTGACATCAACTACTTTACTCTATTTACTAAAGTGTGATTTGAATGTATTAATTCACAGAGTTAACAATCTAGACACAAATATTCAAAGCTTTATCAGACTTGAATCATCCAAATAGAGTAAACGAGGATCAAGAAATGAACATGTAAGAGAGTTCCTACTAGTTTTGAAAATCGATATCAGCAAAGGGACAGAGAACCAAAACCGAAACTCGGACTGGCGAACTGAAATTGAATCCCAGCACCTACTCGATCGCGAAGAAAGCAGAAGTATGTGTGTCTCTTTTTTGGTTTTCTGAAGTTTTTGGAGAAAGAAAACTAAATCCCTCTCTCGATTTTTTGTTCCTGATTTCTCTCCTCTCTTTCTGTGATCCTCTTCCCCTTCTTTCTAAAAATCCTAAAACCCTCTATATTCTTGTCCTCTAAGAAATTCCCTTCTAGAAGAATCTCCAAATCTGTTGTAATGAGTGAAATCAGTGGGGGGAGGTCGTGGATTGCGTGTGTGTGTGTGTGTGTGAGGGGAGAGATATTCTGTCAGAGTTGGTTATCATACGTGGCCAAATGAGAAGAGGGGTTGGGTTATTGGGTTGCTGCATTTGGGCCAGCATTTGGGCTCCAAAATTTACACAATTGGGTCTAAAAAACAAAGTTGAAAATCAATTTAAATGCCCAAAATATAAAATCTTTTGATTATACTAATAATATTAAAATATAGAAGTTGGGACTATATTTTAATATTTTTTAATTTTTGTATCTAAAATAGAATTAAATTTGATAAAGAGGTAAATTCCTACAGAAATAAACTCAAATAGCTATTTTAAAAATACTATGACTATTAGAGGTGACTCTAACGTGTGGGTCAAAAATTACATGTCTACACTTTTAAGTTATGTAGCAGAAATTTCAACGTTATTTTTGCGTGAAAAAAGTAAAGCAACAAATTAGTCTCTTTGAGTTTGTGTGAATTTTTAAAAGAATAATTAAATTCTTGAAGAAAATAAAGTCTTGAAAACGTTGGGTATTTTGGGGTTTGGCGGGAGGGGAGGGAGGGGGAGAATAGGAAATATGGGGATTTGGGGGAATAGGAGAGAGGTAAGGAAAGTAGCTTAAAAATTTTTTTCTATTCTCTAAAGAAACACTAAAAAAAAAAAAATTTTTCACTCACCAACTAAACAAGGAAAAATAAATAATAAAATCACTCATTTTTCATGAAAAATATTTTCCTTCGCAACAAACACATCCTTAGTGCGACCTTATTTGACAAACAAGGATATCAAAATGAGTATTCCAAAGAAAAAAAATTAATAAAAGATCAAAATGTGCTTGAAAGTAGTTTATTCCAAAGAGATTTGCTTGACCAAAGGTCTCACTGAAAAAGTCCAAAACAGGAAGGATAGCTGATTTTCAAAATAAAAGAATTTTTATTGAAAAAACGTTCGGGACTAATATGATAAATCACGAAAATAAATGTGTCAAGATATATGTAAATGCATCTAGTGCTATATATGCAGTTTTGTTACTTATCCAAACATAATATAGTACCACCCACCAATTGGCAGTTGCATTAAACTTATTTCCAGTGTGGCTGGGAACATCTCTTATCATTAGCCTTTAATTAGTGTTTATTGGACACTTAGATTATATATTACACTTAAAGCTATCTCTTAACTATGGCAAATTAAATTATTTGGTATAAATAGAGAAAATGATCTCCTATAATCATTATAATTTGAATTTTAAAAAATGATCTTACAAAGATCTCTTGTGTTATTTTTATGATGATTCTCCTGTGTTATTTTTTATTGATCTCTAAAATCAAATCTCCCGTTTAAGGCGTAAATGTATTTTTTCCTGAAGTCACATGAGTAGATACGACCAAATAAGAATGTGCATAAACTGAGGAGGACAAGGGAGATCCAGGTCACTTCTCATAAACACCTCCTACATGTTTTCTTTTATCATTTTAAAATATATCTGTTTCTCATTCCTCTTTTTAAAAAATCGTATCCCCCACTTTTGAATTTTAAAGCTGAATTATAATTACTAAAAGGGCCTAAAAGAGATAGTAACAGACTTAATTAACTGCACATAATGTGATACCTAGAAAGTAGCCAAAAAAGTAATGAATTAAAGCATTAATAAATCAACTACCAATCTGCTTCCAAGTTGTTGGCAAAATCTACGTCAAAGTTGATGGCCTATAATTCGGTCTAACAGAAAATGGGATGGAGGTAATAAATTTGGTGTCGAGCTCGCAAGTTCAAATACTTTTAGGTAATGAAGAGCAATTTTATATTTTTTTAAATTGTTCAATGAATAACAATGAATAATATTGCATTAGAATATTTGTCTTTTTTTAATTAATATTCCTATTGTTTTTAGTTCCGATGAGATATTTAGACATTTCATTGATTTCAATTTTCAGTGAAAATTAATTAGGTTTTAGACTTAAAATAGCCGGCGAATATATAATATATATATAATTATTATTTAATATATGTATAAATACGTATAATCAATGTATAATCAATGTATAATAGTTAAAAAAAGAAAATATTAAATCTAACCTGCTATTTGTGTTACAATCTCTTCTACTTACTTTCTATGTGCGCGCGTGTGTGAGTGTGTGTTAAAAAGCATCGAATCCTTATTCAAAATCTCGCGTCTGCCAATTGTGCATAAATCATTTGAAATCAATGCAGGGTTTTCTTCTATTTTCATTCTCTTTTTTCTCGACAAATATGTAAAACGTAGATTCATTCAACTATTTTTTGTGATAAGATTTACAATTTGGTTGAACAGACCACTAAATCACATTTAAGTTTAGACAAAGCTAGTGCCACTTCTTTTTCTTATTGTTTCTAACTTTATTATATTTGATTAATATTTAATTCATTTGGATTAATATTGGATGCGTTGGTCAAGCAAAACCATTCTTGGCTCTGCTTTTGTGGATTCTTCTCCCAATTGTATTTTAATTTTCTTCTCCATAACAGTTAACACACATTATCAGTCAAAAAGTGATTACGGAAAGAATATTTATAACTTGTTTTAAAAAAAAAAAAAAATAGAAGCAATGACATCATTTTCCATTCATGTTGGGTGATTTTTAATTTAAAATATTCCAATATATCGACGTTGCTCGAGAGAAAACACTTTTTCTGTTGCTTTAGTAGTGTCGTTAGAAATTCCTTAAACGTTTGGTATAATTGGAATTGTTGGAATGTACTTTGATCAACACTAGATCTTTTAAAATTATTTCTTTAAGAGATTTGACTATCAAAGTAGAATGCGGAGGTCGGGATTAAAGTTGTAAGTTAGTAGATCGCGCATTTTTCTACTCCATATCAGTAATATTAATATTAATTTTATTTTTTTATTTTTATATTTCTATTATTACTTGTTAATTTTTTATTTCAGTTATCTTATTGTTACTGTTTTTTTTTTTTCATGATTGCTAGCATTATACTTTTCTTGAGCCGAGGATCTATCAAAAATAACATCTCTACCTTCACAAAATACGGATAAGATATGCGTATACAATTATCTTTTCAGATCCCATTTATAATATGTCACTGAATATATTATTGTTGTTATTTAATAATCAAGTAGAGATACTGGTGAGAACGTCTTCTTTTGTTCTTTGTTTGCTTAGAATCGCTCTAAAGATTGCAGTGCAACATTCAATTATTTAGTGGAGAGCCCATTCATTCCTTCAGTACTTCTAACAATCGGAGAGTTTTAATGAAATTTTTGAGTACTAAAGATTAATAACAACATTTAGATGTTAATTGGCGCAAGTAATATAAAATTAAAGTTAAAGATAGTTTCTTCATGAAAATTGACTCCCTTTCTATCCTTTAACTGATTAAATTACTCAGGCAAAGCTCTACGTATATATTTGCTTTGCAGAAGAAAGATCAGCAGAAACAAATAAACTAAACTTCTTTTTAAGAATAATTGGAGGATCAAGTCAAGACAATGAAGCAAAGTAAGGTACAATTCAAGTGCTACTTTTTAATTAAAAATTATTTAACTCTTCATTTTGTTGGGATTTAGGGAGGAAACAAGGGATTTTTCACTAACTTCTTTTAGCCTAACCTGTCTTTGTGTGTATGTGGTGGGGGAGAGATTGTGCCATGTTCTTGATTATATGAGATTACAAAACAAATCCCAATAAAAAAGTTTTCCAATCACTGAAATTGTCCAAGTTTTATATACTTCCCTTTTTCTTTCAACAAAAATGGCCCCATATTTGGCCTACTGCATGGCTTATTCTTACAAGTGGGCGGTGTGTATGAATGTATATATGAGAGCTTGATCAAATAGAATAGTTCGGTGCACAAAATATTTCGCGTTCACGTAGATTGAGAAAGGATCGTACTTTAAGAGGATGTGATATAGGCAACCTACCCTAATACAAGCATTTGTGGATGATTCCACAACTCGATCCGTAACCTATAAACCACAGGAAGACAATTTGACCATTGCTCTAAGACTTCCTTCGCGTGGGAGCTTGATGAGATAATGTGATTTAGTTCAGTTTTAATTAAGACCCCACTAGCTTTTATTAGAAAACAGGAAATGGAAAAGGATGAAAAGAGAAAAGGGAAATGGAAAACATATCTTTTTCTTGTTGGTATATGTAACTTCTTTTAGGTCTTTAGTGTGCTTTCCCCCAAAATTTGATGTGTGCTTTGCTTCTTCTTGCATTTCCAAGCTAAATGATTTTTGTAATACTTTCTCTTTTAATTAGCTTCTTGGAATGTTCTTCTTCCAAGGTAAATGCTCTCGTTAACTTTTTCACTTTCGGCCCTAAAGTCTCAATAATTGAGTTTATTAAGCAACAATTTGTCTCTTTACAAAATTGTCTTTTTTTAAAAGAAAAATTCTTTCTTATTAACAATCGCTCTTATTCACTTCCCCACGTTCACTACTCTCCTCATAAAACCACAATGATCTCCTTCACTAAAGAAAAACAAAAAGGAGATAATCGGGATGCCTCAACAAATTGGCATACAAGTATCCGTTTATTGGATTAGGTGGCGATAAATATGAATTAAAATTTAGAACCAATTTGTATAGCACAATTGTATCAGAAATTGTGCAATAACAAATTCTGAAAATTATTTTTTAAATGCAAGTGATTGCTATAAAGCATGTTACCTGAGGAAGACTTGTGATCTAGGAACTATGGAACCAAACATAGTGCAAAGAGCTCGGTGTACGAAGTATCTCGCGTTCACACATGATCCAGGAAAGGACCGCACCCTAAGTGAGAGTGATGTAGACAGTCTATCCTGATGCAAACATCAGTAGCTAATTCCACAAACACTTAATTTATCATAAAGTTTAAGTGAATCCACCTCATTTGCTATATTGATCAGTCACTGAGTTGCATTAGACTGCGTAAAAGGGTTCTATATGCTCATTGCTAATTGAATCATTTAGTTTTAAACGTAAAAACTTGTGCAGTAAATCTGAATAAAGCACTTTATGATGAAGCATCTACTACTTATAGGTCAATCAGTTATTGTTCAGAAGCCCAAAAAAACCTAAGTAGGATTATAAAGTGCATATATGACCCTGAGCAGTGAGCAGTCACGAGATTTTTGACAGCCTTCATTTATAAACTTGTACCATATGCTATTTTAGGCCAAGCCACCCGACAAGAAACAATAAACGAGCAAATGATGGAGGCCTTTCATTCGGGATAAGATCCCCTCCAATGACTTTGGATCCAGTTTTGCTCAATGGTAGTGCAGATTAATTACATGTGGCGATTCCACTATTCTATGGATGAGATCTACTATTCTAAATATGGTAAAACAATAATGAATAAACTAATAATAAAAAGCTTAAAGGCCAAATGCAACGGCTCTGCCAGTTTGAAAGCTAACCCCTCTCACCCAAATGCAAAATGTGGACCCCGTATAATGTGATAGTGCAAATCACAAATAACTTGAAATTGGTACTATTTGACCTTTTCAAAAATAAACTAACAAGTATCACTACATTAATAATGAGATTCATAAATGTATTCAAAAGATATAGCATTACACATTTTATTCTGATACCGTTATTTTTAAGTACGAATATGTCAAATATAATAATAAAATTAACTAAAACTAAATTGACATATATCATAATTGAAACTGTGACTGTGATTCTTGACTTTCGAAAAAATTTGCAAATTTTTAATATATATATATAAATTTAAAAAATTATTTAATACAAACTTGATCATAAGGTAGAGAATATGAATTTTATGCATTTGCAAAAGTATTAAACTATAAGATTCATGTGCAAATAATAAAAATTACAAACTTGCTAAAAGAATAATAATAAAAAGTATTTTAATATTACCGTCAACATCTGAGTAAATCTAGGAGATATTGTTGAAAGAAAAGTCAAAATTTAAATTACCAGAATACCCACCTTATTTTTATTAAATATACTACTTAATTGAATAGAAAAAATTAAAGCCTAAAAAACCTAAATACCCCTTCATAATAGTCACAACTATTAAAAAAGTTATAGCCAACATGTTACTGCAGATCTATCAACTAATTTTTTTCTTATATATACTCCACTATTATTATTTCTATAATCTTATCTCTTTAGGTAGATGCAATATCTAAAAGTTTGCATTAGTTAGCATACCTTTGTGGAGCTTCAAAACTAAAATGTTACCTTGAAGTATTTTAGGAATTTGAAAACGAGATATTTAGACTTTGATATTATTTGAGTGACGACAATAACAACAACATATTTAGTATAATCCCATATTGTGGGGTCTGGAGAGGGTAGTGTGTATGCAGATCTTACTCCTATCTTGTGACGATAAAGAGGTTGTTTCCAGTAGACTCTCGGCTCAGGAAAGCATAAGCACCACATTAATGAAAATATAGACAAGAAGGGGCAGTACAAAAAATCATATAAAAGCAGAATAAAAACAACAAGATAGTAAGGTGATCAACAATGAAAGAAAAGAACGGTTAGTCATAAAAATCCACTACCAACAGAAAGCGAGATTGCGTGCCAATAATACTGTTATGAACACCGTAGACTACCTATTCTACTACCCTAATCCTCAACCTCCATACCTTCCTATCAAGGGTCTCGGTCAGCTGAAGCTGCGCCATGTCGTGCCTAATCACCTATTTCAACCTCTCCTTTGGCCTACATCTACCTCTCCGTAGGCCCTCCACTGTCAACCTCTCACACCTCCTCACAGGAGCGTCTGTGCTCCTCCTCCTCCTCACATGACCAAACCACCTAAGCCGTGCTTCCCCCATCTTGTCGTCAATAGGGGTCACACCCACCTTGTCGCGAATAACCTCATTTCTGATCCTAACCTGGTGTGCCCGCACATCCATCTCAACATCCTTATCTCTGCTACCTTCATCTTCTGGACATAAGCGATCTTGACTAGCTAACACTCAGCCACATATAACATCGGTTGTCTGACCACCACTCTGTAGAATTTATCCTTAAGTTTCGGTGGTACCTTCTTGTCACACAAAACATTGGAATCTCCATTTCATTAACCCTGCCCCAATACGATGTGTGACATCTTCATCAATCTCCCCATCCCCCTGAATAATAGATCCAAGGTACTTAAAACTTCCTCTCCTAGGATAACCTGAAAGTCCAGCCTCACCTCCCCTTCCCCTCCTTGAGTCTCATCACTGAGCTTATACTTCAAGTATTCTGTCTTGGTCTTGCTCAACTTGAAACCTTTAGATTCCAGGGTCTTCTTCCATACCTCTAATTGCGTGTTGACACCGTCTCGCGTCTCGTCAATCAATACAATATCATCTGCAAATAACATGTACCACGGCACCTCCCATTGGATGTGGCACGTCAGTACGTCTATCGCCAGAGCAAATAAAAAAGGACTCAGTGCCGACCCCTGATGCAACCCCATCATAGTCAGAAAATGGTCCGAGTCCCCACCCACCGTCCTCACTCGGGTCTTTACTCCATCATACATGTCCTTAATCAATCTAATGTAGGCAACAGGTACACCTCTAGCCTCCAAACATCTCCACAAAACCTCCCTCGGAACTTTATCGTATGCCTTTTCTAAGTCGATGAACACCATATGCAAGTCCTTCTTTCTCTCCCTAAACTGCTATATCAATCTCCTAACAAGGTGGATGGCTTCTGTTGTCGCAAGCCCGGCATAAACCCAAACTGGTTCTCAGAAATAGACACACTTTTCCTCATTCTAAGCTCTACCACTCTCTCCCAGACTTTCATGGTATGACTAAGCAGCTTGATATCCGGATAGTTATTGCAATTTTAGATATCACCCTTGTTCTTGTATACAAAAACCATTGTGTTCCACTTTTACTCTTCGGACATCTTCGTTGATCTAAAAATGACATTAAATAATCTAATGAGCCACTCCAAACCTGCCTTCTTATTGGTCCAGCAACTATTATCCATTTACGGATAAAATTAGAAAGCGTTCATGTGATAATATTTCGGGAGACCAATTAAATATACCACAAGGTAATGTTATTCATATGCCGTGTGGAACGCTCAAATAGAGAAATTAAGGGGAGAAGAGAGGATGTGGGGGTCTAGCAAAATTTTCTATGTTTTGGACTTGGAAAATGACTTTCGAAAGGTGTTGTTTCTACCGCTTAAATTAAGTCATGTTCTTTCTTCTCTATTTTTCAAACCATCAATTTACTCAAGATTGACTTTTCTAACAAAATTTTTATTATAGAATTTACTCTTTGCATAGAACCAGCTTCTAATAATATCATATAATCCGTAGCATGATGTTGATATGCTCAACAGTAATCAATTTCTTTTTTTCGATCTCAAGAAAATAGACCCTTACGCCTATAATAACAAATTATTTGTGTTTTAAATTCTTGCTATTTAGCTATTATTAAAAAAAGAATCACTTTCATATTTTGTTCGTAGTATAATTTATATGCCTTGTCTTTAATTCTTAAAATTTGAGTCCAGTCTATTTATAGCGAACAAATTGTGGTGATGAAGTTCTATTTTACTTTTTTAGTGAGTCGAATAATTATTTTCTTTGACACGAATTTTTTTTCAAATTTTTTCAAGTATTAGAGTTATAATATACTTTTACGTAGTTTTAAGTATGTAAATTTTATTTTAAATATAAAATATTATGTATATAAACCCTGCTAATTCAAAGCTATATCTATTTGTATTCACGGAGAGGTTAACAATATCCAGGCATATGCAATATGAGTGGATGTTTTATTAATATCATTTGCTCAAAATTATATGTGATATATAATTTGACCAAAGCAAAAAAGTTCAAGAGTGAAAAGAACTCCTTTGTAAAGGTAAAAGATTGTAGGCATACGTACTTAAGTTTAGTAGGAACTTTAACTACCGTTCCCTTGTTTTTCTCTCACATTCACATTTAAAAGTGTGAGTTAGAGTACTCCAAAAAAGTAATCAACCTTTGAGAAGATAATTATGCCAAGACGTATGTATTATGATTACAGGATATAGAGAAGATAAAGTTGATTAAAGAATGATACTTTTGACGTCGTCTATTGGAACATAAATGTCAAAAGGGAAATACACCAAAGTTTAATTGTCAGTATGATACCTAAAAGAACATAAATAGAGTTGATCAGAGGCCCTTTGATTTTATTCATAAAAGGTCTCAAGATTATGCAAAAATGCTAGCTTTTGGTATACTTAAATTTGTAATTTATAATTAAATCAATTAATTTTGGAATATGTGTGTACTAACTAATTTTGGAATATATATTTTGTAAAAGATAATATGGAGTACATGTACAACGCACCTGAAGAGAGACTAGTATATACATATATACATATATATTTACAAATCTAAAAACATACTTGTTGGATGGAAAGCTTATGCAAAACTTAATATCTTTTGACATTGTTCTAATAGATTACTATAAAACTCAAAAAATAAGGATAATATTTCATTCATTAAAAGTCAATACTCAAAACAAACTAATCAAAATTATTTTTAAAGTGCTCATGACATATCCGACACCAACAAATCATCATCGTCAAGCACATTTGAATCCTCTCGTAAAATAAAGATGTCTTAACATCTTCATTTTTATCTATATTTATATTTATATGCAATGTTAATTAGTTAAACACTAAGAAATAACTAAAATTTTAAGAACAAAAAATATTTAAATTCACATAAAAATATTACTAGTTTGAGATTGGACTACTCTTCTTGTTATTTTTAGTTGCCTATGTTTTAAACTAAAAAAGTTTATTAGCCCACGGGCCAGGCCGGCCTAGCCTCGATCAAGCCTCATGGGCCACGAGCTTATTTGGACTGGCTTAAAAGCCTTGTTTTTAAATGAGCTCCAAAAATCTTAGCCCAACCCTATTAAATCACAGGCTGGGTTGGGCTGACCCATAGGGCCAAGCCAATATTGACAACGGCTCTCATTAAAAACAAGCAAGACTTATTTTATACAAATCATAATTGCCAAGATGAACTAATTGCCAACTTCAGATTGCATATTTCTTACATTACCATAGAATCAAGGATATTTCACAAAAAGGGCAGGGACATCGAGAGTAGGAGAAAGGGAAAGTGTGGGACAGGGAGCAAAAGCCAATTACAAAGGATTTAGTTTCTAATACTACTTTCTATATGCCAATATGGGGATTAGCAGAAGTGATGAAACAAGCTTTAGGATCAGCAAAACTGGATTTGCAAACTAAGCTGCATCTCCTGTCAAAGCAATTATAGTCGTTACTTGGTCATACCGAATTCGATCACGCTTGGTCATTTCACAAACTCAATGTGTAAAACAACTTGAAATCCATGCTACTCCGCATGTTGGCCATGCAGTCATTTGCTTTCTCTCAAGCTGCCTATGTTTTCAGGCTTTGGCAAGTGCATCAGAAGCTGTTTCTCCAACTCTACTAGACTGAAAAACCATAAAGATGAGAGGGAAAATTGCATCATAAGAATCACATATCTTTGAACAAAACAAATTCCGATAGCACAATTGGCTTACATCTCATATTTTTGCCGAGCTTCTGCTTGCTTTGCTTTGTAAAGGTCACTGTCCTTTGGCAGGGTGCTCAAATTGTTGTCTACAAAGTGGGAACAAAAAAACCCATCAGCAAAAGAATTGGCGAAGACGAAGACAAAAAGGGCTCGGGCGTTTCCAAAGAAGAAACCTTACTGAGTAACTAAAATATTCAACAGAAGAAAGACAATAAGTAAATTCATGCATAATTAGGTAGACCTGTCCACAAAGTGGACAACAGAATGGACAAAATTTTCATTCATTCTATGATGTGAGAAGCATCTACTTCAAAGCTTATCTAATCTCCCATCCATACTCAATGAAACACCCCATTCCTGCTGAACCCTATATTAATGGCAGGTCATTACACAGTTAAATCAGTTTCCATGTCAGAGCAGCTCTTTTTTTTTAAACTGAAAAAGTGTGCCATCATCAAATGCTATCACCATCCCTCCTAGAAAATCCTGACAACCATCTCTCTTATGTCAAAACACCAGTACCAATTGACAAGGTCAAAGCAGTGTTGTAACTCCAAATGCAATTTGAATCTACATTTTCCCAAATAAAAATTAAAAAAAATATATATAGCAAAAATTAATTGAGCCTCAAGAACTAACTGCAGCCTAAGCATCACAAGCAATATCCAACTTAAATCATTCTCCAGGTATCCAGAACAATATTGATGGCCAGCAACTGCCAACGATCCAACTATCAACTAATCAAGCCATACCACCCCATGACTTATCATTTCCACCATGCGTTTCCTTTAACTAGAGATGAGAAAGAACTCTTCGGAAGACCTGAAACTAATTAACAGTTCTCATTCCCAATGCCAAACCGCCAACAGCTCCACTTCCAAGCGCTTCAAAAATGCTGCGGCACCCATGTTTTGGAGGATCCGACACAGGTGCAACATCTCTTTTTGGAGGATCCAAGCAACATAGCCCCACACTCCCAAGTACCTCATTGTCAACACCTTACCTTAATACCTAGAGCTTTTATCATACACACTCTAGAAAGAACATTCATAGCTTCCATGACTAGATCAAACCATGACCTAAAGCAAATAATCAATTTCTACATCTTCCAGCGGACAACAGGATGCAGTGGAGACATTCAATATTGCAAAAATCATTAAGTAGGAAACTGAAACTACAAGTCAACATGGAGAGTGATAAAAGAAATGTCCTGCAGGCAGATGGATGTGTGGAGTACATGCTACCGTGGGGAAGTACAAGCTAGTGGAAAAGGCAATCAGGCATAGATTCCTTATTTTGGCTACACTGCTTTTGAAGTACTAATATTATTGTTGGGTTCACGTATCAGGTAGGATTTGCCTATTCCATAGGAATACCGCTATAGCTCTGGCTAAGATATATTACGAACTCCTCAGTCCCGATTCATGAATTTGGGACATTCTAGTCTGCAGGAATGGGACGGAAACCACAGAATTAGATTCAAAGGACCTCTTTTCCCTTACACAGAAATATTCATTGTAGGAAAAAGGTCCACTACTGATTAATTATCCTGACAACTTACGCCGTGCTTACTCTTGTTATATATTACATCCTATGTAGCAATCGATTCACCTGCAATTTGTGGAGGAGCAAATTTCTTCACTTTTTCACTTTCCTGAGCTTCTGACAAAGACATGTTGTTGGTGAATTCTGGTCCCTGTCAATAAAACAAATTATGAATAACAGGTTTAATCCTGAATATAGATTGATATAAAATTGACAATTCAGGGACAAAAGCATGATGAAATAATCGGACCTAAGGTATTACTGAATTCCTCTTATGATCAATGGATAAGGAAATTGAGATACTGGAAACTCGACACTAGTGCAATAAGGCATACTCAACTTCCACTAAACCAGAGATCATACCTTCTTCTTCTCCTTCCTCTTTAGAATTTTCATGTGGCATTTTTTAATGTAATGCATCAAATGGTAACGTGAATGTCTTGAATTTAATTGTTCTCTCACATCAGGATTTGCAGTAAGCCAGTCTATAATTTCCTTTGATTTAATCACCTCATCCGTGTCTAGAGACTCTAACCAGGAATAAACAGGCATCCACTGATCAGTTCGTTGAAATCGATGGTCAAAATTTTCCTGCCATACAAGGATACTAAGAATAAATTGCTAGTCATCTACCACAAATAATAAATCAGTAGATGTTTTTAAAAAAAAAAATCAAACATTGGGCACTGTGAAAGGAACATGTTTAAACATGCACAGATTAGATGAAAACTACAGTAACACTTCCTTTACAAAATTTAACTTGCACATGGCATTGATTCTTAAAATAGAGAATTTCTAGCGTAATCATTATGTCGGATTGGTAACAAACTATAGCAGACTCATTGCAGGCCAATTCCATAAATGGTCATTGATTTATGGCTCACAGAGATCTTATTTGCATGAAACTTTTGATGTCATTGTATACAAAATAACTGTATATTATGCCTATCAAGTTTTGCTTGTAAAAAAATAAACTACAAAGACATGCTCTTCCCTGGATAGTGCAAAAAGAACAATCTGGAAAGCAAACAAACAGAAACCATGAGTATAATGTGCAAACAGCTATTGAAGTTTTTCTCTAAATAATTATCAGCCATGGAGTATTTTCAGTCATTCACATTCACCAAACCACAAACAACCCATGCTAAACTCACGCATCTGGAATGTCTGTAAATACAAACACATATAAAAGAGCTGGTTGGGTAGCTTTTCAACATGGAAACTAATAAAGAGATTAAAGTGTAACATAAGAAGCAAAGGCTTATGAGCACCAATACCATAAGCCTATACTTCAAATCATATTCTAATTGATCAGATCATTTCATCAAATTTTCTTGAGTGGAACAGGCGTCCTAACCGATATGGTGTAAATTGTAAAGCAATCAACAAAGCAACAAATTAACAGAGAAGAGAGAGTTGACAGAAACTTGAGAAATAATTTGGCACCTTAAAACTTCCCCTGAGAATGAAAGCATGGGAAGCCATAGTACCAAAGTGTTAGATCATGACAGTAGCATCCCAAGATCATGAGAATTTTGTCTACCATTTAAGCATGCTAAAGATTTGTATTTTGCATAATATTGGCATGAATGAGTTTAAATGGTGTGACGTGGTTAGTGAGGATTCATAAACCTGATCTCCACTTGGTCGGGACTGAGGCGTTGTTCTTGTTGTATTTAGGCATGCTAAAGCTAGAGATAGCCTCCTACAAACTGTGGCTCTACAATGAGACAAAGCAAACTGGAGAGGGTGGTCCTTGATTTGGGCCATGAATGTAAAATTCCAAAGATATATGTGGATCTAGGAAATGAAAAAAGGGGTTTGATTCAACTATTTGAGTTAAACAGTATCAGAAAAAGAAAACGATCTACATCTAGGAATGATGAACATGATTTTGAGAATGAACAAAATTGATACGCGAAAGCAGATATAAAAATAAACAGGAGTTGACTTCTTTCTTCCTTTTCTTGGTACCACGAAAAGATCAGAGCAATATTTACTTTTAGAGGAACAAAGACAAAAACCTCTGGCCCCGACACCCGGGTTATAAAAAAAGACTAAAATCTTGGACTAAATTTTATCCAGTTAGCATAGATGCTACAAAGGTTGAAGTGAGATTCAAAGTTTAGAATGTACTCAGCAAGGATAAAGGTGCATGAAAGCCATTTGATTTACATCACTAAATAGCATTGAATTTCTTACAAACAGTAGATAAAGAGGTGAGAAAGAGAATATCCAAAGTGTGATTAGTCGAGATTTCTAGATGAAAATTCACAACTCCTTTGTTTATATGCATAATGGTGCAGAAGGAAAAGACTTTTTCCTGGCGTTTACAATACAATTAGATGACAGGCCGGTCATTGCAACAATCGTAGTTAGAATAAGGTCGAAGGGGAAATTAAAAAAAAATAATGCAAAAAACCTAACTCTTTTCACAAATATACAGGTGACTTTAACTAAAGGTGTCATATTTTTTCTTAGTAAAAGGTATCAAAACAAGTAAAGAAGATTCCAGTATTCGAGACTAAAAATACCTATCAAAGAAACATATATATATATATTCGAGGCTCAGTAAGAGGGCAAGCAACACCCCCATTGTATTATTTCAGTCCTTAGCTAAATTAGCTACTATAAGATTAAAAGAAAGAGGAATTACTGGTACCCGCCCCGAAATCCAAGTACAACCAACAAAAGAATAAGGAATTAAACACCATATGTAATTCTTTTTTCAAAAGAAAAAACGTAGAGCACCAAGATCAAATATTTATTTCACATAAGAAGAATACCATTGAGCCCCAAATCAATGGGAGAAGTCGCTAGTCTCCTTCGGCGTATTAGGATGGTCAGCTGTCAAATTCCTCAGCAAACTTCAAAAGAAAAACGAGAGGACTGTCGGGTAGACGAAGCACAGATTCTGGAGCACTTTATTTCTGTTCTTGTATAATTGTGTGAAGAGGTTAAGAAAAATGACAAATGTGGTCCATTATGTTCGTGTAAGTTTAAAATGGTCCCTTAAATATATTTTTGAGTAATTTTGACCTCTTTAAGTATGACAAAAAAAGAATATTTTCATTTTTGTCAAATATTTATCAAACTTTAACGGTTATATTTAACAAAAAATTATGAAGAAAAAAATTTAATTAGAAATATTAAGAAAGAGTCATCAAGTCTTAGGATCTGTAAGCCAAAATTGCACCAAACACCAGAACTGGACCAAAAATAATATTAGAAATTACACCAGAACCAGAAATAGATTAAAAACTACCGTTAGATCTTTTATTTTTACAGTTCCCATTAATTTTGACAACCAGATTTGTTAATTATTTGACGGTAACGGAAACTGTTCACTTTTGATAAATATAAAGTACCATTGAATATATTATTGTTAGTGTTGCTCTGGTATATATAAACGGTACTATTTTAGACCTACCTTCCAACATGACCAGTTTTGTTATTTTGTCGTAGGAATTGCATTGCCTGCTAATATTCTACAGGATATTAATTGAAAGCTAATATTCTACAGGATATTTTTCCAAAACAGAAAATAATTAGTACTCAGCTTATGAAGTAATAATCTTAAGATGCGGTCACCAAAAAAATAATAATATTCCTAATAACTTTAAGATGTGCAATTGAATTACATTGTTCTAAAATATGAAATGGAGTCCGTTTATAAACGCTTAAACTAGTTTCGTTTTTCAATTGTAACAGACTAACGGTATACATACATGAGTTTTCAGACTTCAATAGATATAACTGAATGAATAGCTATATTAGAGATATACTGGCCAATGGCTCAAACTCTCAATCCTTTGCAAGATCATAGCATCCTGTTCACCAACTCAAAACATGAAATTGGAATATAAAACATGTGACTTTTGCATCAAGGATGAAGACTAGTAGTGTTAATCAGCAGATTTCAGGCTGCAATGAGCTGCAGTGTCTTCTTAAAATACGCATAGAGCTAAATTAAGAACCAAAAAGACTGAGTTGTTAAATAGCTCAAATAGGTAAATCACAGATAAAATGCTATGCAGGTTATATAAGAGAGCAAAATCAAATAAAATGGAGCTATACCTTGCCTCAAGTCGGGATGCAACAGACGAAGGCAACGAAGCTGTTCCAGTTCTGAATACGAAGAGAGAAATGACAGCACGGAGGAAAGAATCGAAAAAAGAGAACCCCCAAAATTCTTTCTTGGATAGTTGCGAATCATTGGGCTATTTATAAGTTGCAGTTTGCATTTTGAGAAATTACTCAAAGGCGATTTAATTTCATATTTATAAATTGCATCTGAAATGCAAGTTAAGCTAATGACATCTCCTAAACCGCCTATTATTTCAGTTAACTTAGAACACATGTAAATAATTTTTCACACACGCATTATACATAGTTTTGAAATTTCACAAATATTACAAATTAACGAAATTTTCCGGCTAAAATTACGTATTTTAGGAAAGAATTACTTCAATATGATCCTATGTCTTGTTAAATAACAAAAATAGTCTGTTGAGCTAAAATAATTCGTCAAATGCACTAATTAGCAGTTTTGATCCGTTATTCAAAAAATGTGAAAATTTTCTTAATTTAATAAACTCCGACTATTAAATTTTACGGGATAATGAAACAATAAAGTTCTTTATTTTATTAAAAATATCAAATTATGAGTAAGAGTTAATTATGAAGTATTAAAAATTAATTATAATTACAATTTTATCCAACATGAAATGCACTTAATGGTTAATAAAACATCAACATTTTGTGTTGAAGATGTGCTTTTATGATAGTATAACTTAAGATAAATAGGTTACATACATCTCGAGAAAATTACCTGTTAATATTTTTAGTTTTTAATGAAATTTTAACCATGAACTTTAATATTTACACTCATTTTATTAGGATACACTTTTAAGTGCATATAATTATTTGCTTATTAGGTTATTATCATTAAATTTGAGTAGATTAATCAAAATAATTTGTTTTTTCAATATTTAGAGTCGATTATCTAAGCTTTTTATGTCCTTAAAATGCTACTCCACAAAGTATTGGGAATGTATCCATAATGAAGCGCACCAAAATAATTTTTTTTGGTAATTAAACATTTAATATTAACTACAAAATATAGCAGGTCACCACGACATGCTTCAAAAGTGGAATAAAATCACAAACCCTGGACCTCTTATTCTCCTCGCCTCATTTACACAAGCAATCTCAAGTTCGTGCTAACTACTTAATATTTACACTTACTAAGTAGAACTCGTATATAGCTTTCAGCTCTAATGTTGCTAATACAATTCACCCTCCTAGCTAGGACCTCCCATGCAGCTGCTTTCTGTTCAAAGATCATGGCATTCCGCTCGATCCACACAGTGTGAATATATTTTGTATATGCTAATTTGTATATACTAACCAGCTTGAAAAACTGTGATCTACCTTTAGTTTTCATTATAATCTATTGTTGCCTGACAGGCCAAGATCTTGCATAAGGATGATGTATTTGAAGCCAATGCATTAGCCTGTTCCATAGATTTCTTCCATATCCACATTTAGCAAAAATGTGATCTCTTATTTCAGGAGCTTGTTTGTAGAAGCAACATGTATCATTTGTTTGAATACCCCAGTTCTTCAGTCTATATGCAGTTAGAATTCTTCTTTGGACTCGTAGCCACATCAATCATTTTCATGGAACTTTTGGCAAGGTCCCTAGCAATTGCAAGTACACATGTTTAATTTGATTACAGTGTTGTGCTGATCATGTCTGCTGCTAATATGCCTCACATTACTCCTTGCGCCAAATATTTTTTTGACCATCCATCATGCCTGTTTTGGGACTCACATGCTTGTAAACACGTGTTCTTTGGCGTAATAGCTATGGATCCATTTGATCCAAAGCTTTTTTTTTCTTCTTTTTGGCCAATTCTCAGCAGGTTTGGTTATAGCAGCCTTGTTCCATAAAATCAGGTTGATCAAATTTAGTCCTCTGCAGCCCTAGATGAACCCTAACTATTTTAGTATTTCGCTTATTACATGAAAAATATAATAGATATTCCAAAAGCCTTAAACACATTTTGAAAATACTATTATCATCACTAAAAAATTTTAAAACAGCATAGTGGAACTTGAAAGTTCGTTTCGTCCTCGCCTCTTGAGAACTTTAAAGAAGTGTGCACTATTTTGGCACCTGCTTTCAAAATTTTAGGGGCTTACGTGATTACAATCGATAATATTATATCGTAGATTATGATTAAGTAATAAATTAAAATAATTGTGTGTGTATATATATATATATGTATGTATGTATGTATATTAAATTTAATGAGTAATGTTAATGCAGAATGTATGTGAATGATATATATCATTATAATATAAATATTTAAGTGTGTGCAAGTTATTAAAGAAAGTGTATAGTATGTTGACACCTGGTTTTGTCAAACTTTCAGGTATGGGTTAGAGTGAGAAGCTCTCCCTTCTCTCTACAAAATTTGTTTTTCCTTTTCTAAAACACTAACCAAATTACACAATGAAAATGACCACCACGAACTCTCCGCCCGAACCACCTGATTTGAGTATCCTGCACATTGATCCACCACGACACACAACAATCCCTCCACATTCACGGAACAATCCTTCAAGCGCATACTGCTTTCACACAACCAATTCCACCATTTACAGAGCACTTGTCACATAACTCACTCACACATTAATTTCTTTGATGAAACCACAAACGACTACAAACACGACACTTTTATTCCTTTAACGTCCTCTGATAAAACTAGACTATATTCTCCTTGGAAATGGTCAGTGATAACCAAAGTGTTTGTAGAAAAGTGGGACATCAAACACTACGTACCAAATTACGTACACTATGGCAACCTACAGAAGAATTACCACTAATCGATTTGGGATCAGACTTCTTCCTCATACAATTCCAAAAGAAAGAAAATATGAATAAAGCACTCCATGAAGGACCTTGGTTTATATTTAATCATTTCCTTTCAGTACACAAATGGGAACATAAATTCATCGCCTCCAATACACAACTCACTTATTCAGCAATTTGGATACGATCACTACTAGAATTCAGGAAAATAGAGACCAAAAATTAGCGACCAAAGTTGGTCTGCCACAAAAAGCGACCAACTTTGGTCGCTTACGTAGACAAAAAAAATAAAAAAAAAACTTAATTCCAATAGCGACCACAATAGGACGCAAGTTGGTCGCAATTTTGTTCAACATTTTGACCGGCCTGGTCAAACAAAGCTGGTCAAAGAAAATTCAAAGATGGCGACCAAATATGGTCGCTCAACTGGACCCACGTTCAACTTTTGCGACCAAAGTTGGTCGCTAAGGGATGGGAAATTTTCTGGGGACATAAGCGACCGTAGTTGGTCGCTATTTTTGAATATTAAATTTAATCAGAAATTAAATTAGCGACGAACTATGGTCGCTTAACAGATGGGAAATTTTCTGGGACATAAGCGACCAAAGGTGGTCGCTAATGGTGAATATTAAATTAAATAAGAAATTACATTGGCGACCAACTTTGGTCGCTATAGGAAGGATTTTTATTGGTGCATAATGGACCAAAAGTGGTCGCTAATATGTTAATATTTTATCAAAGTATATAAATATATTACTAAAAAATATATATATATATACCTTGATATATATATATATATATATATATA
>MCJB01051651.1:0-50658 GCA_002018475.1 Nicotiana obtusifolia
AACCACCCACAGTGAGCGCAGGGTACCCATTATGATAATTACAGTTGGTAACAATGACAACTATAGGTTACAGTTGGTAACAATGACAACTGGTAACCGGAGTTTGAAAGATTTTACTGTTTTTAAATGATGTTGAGCCCGAGGGGCGTTTTTAAAGTGCTTTCTTTACTTCACGTTATTTATTGAAAGATGTACATGTTTTACCGTTGAAAGGAGATTCTACTTGAATTTACACTGGTTTACTATTTCACTGATGTTTCATTACTTCATTATGGATTTCCTTGTGCATTATGTGTTTTGTTACTTTCATTCATTATTTATATGTATTACTCACTGAATTGGAAGTACTCACATTACTCCCTGCACCACGTGTGCAGATTCAGGTGTTAACGGTTCCGCTTCGAGGCATTGACTACTACTGCCAGGGCGGTGATTCGGAGGTTACGAGGTAGCTGTTGGCGTCCGCAGCCCCGTATCTCTTTTATTTTGTTGTTTCCACTTTCTTCAAACAATTGTGCCAGAGATATTGTAATAGTCATTTTGTTATTAGGATTCCATTAGTGGCTCATGACTTTGTGACACCCGGTTTAGGCTGTAATCGGGATGGTTCACTATGTTTTTCCGCAGATGACTGCTATTAAACTATGTTGTGTTGTTCTCTTGTTAAAATTAACTTCTTAAAATGAGTTATGGTTCGAATTGGCTAGCCTTGTCTTCACGAGAGGCGCCTTCACGACCGGGTTTGGGATTTGGGTCGTGACAGAAAAACTGGAAGTTCTGGATGCTAGTGTTTTCGCACCTGCGCAGGAAGGACCGCAGGTGCGGTGCCGCAAGAGCGAGGCAGTGGCTTGCAGAAGCAACCTGAGCAGGGCTGGACTGAGGTCGTAGGTGCGAAGATGTTTTCCGCACCTGCGTGATCTCGGAAGCGGAATATAGGTGCAGAAGTGGAACGGGGAAGCTTGGACATTTCCGTAGAAGCAGAGGGACGGGTGCAGGTGCGCCTTTGTAGGTGCGAATTCATGCCCACAGATGCAGATGGGGAAGGCCTTAATTTTTGGCCATACCTGCGAAACCGTAGAAGCGGTCAAGTAACCGCAGGTGCGAGGATCGCTGGGCAGAGAGCTTGTTTAAGTGCGTGGTTTTGGCTCATTTTCATTTCATTTCTTCCATGGGAGCAGGCCTTGAAGCGATTTTGGAGCGTCATTTTCATCGGCAATCATGAGGTAAGTATTCTACAAGTTGTGAGTTAAATATACGAATTTGGGCTTGTAAATACATGAAAAATTAGGAAAATTGTGAGATTTTAAGAGAAAACCTAGAAATTGGTATTTTTAGATTTTTACCACAAAATTGAACATGGAATTAGGCATAAATTATATATCTGAGTTCGTGGTGTTATGAGTAAAGTTTATCTTCAAAACTTTTCGAAATCCGGGCACGTGGGCCCGAGAGTTGACTTTATTGACTTTTCGAGCGGAGTTGGGAATCATTATAAATTGTTAAATTATAAGTATTAGAGTATATTTTGATTGATTTGCACATTGTTTGGTTAGTTTCGGGTCGTTTGGCCTTGAGTTGAAGAAATTGAGAGGCATTGGAGTCGGTTATGGAACTTCAGAGCGAGGTAAGTCTCCTGTCTGACCTTGTGAGGAAGAAACTACCCCTTAGATGATAATTATTATTATGTGCACTATTTGTGGGTGCTATATATGCACGAGGTGACGAGAGTCCGCACGTAGCTAAAGTATGTTTATGTCCGGGTAGACTTAGGACTTTATCATGTAATATTTGAATTGCTTGGACTCATTTTGCTAGCTTAATTAATTGAAATTTTAACTGAAATTGATTTACAAACATATAAATATATTAGGACGAGCTTTATCACCATGAGTTATTGCCAAGATATTTGATAAATGTAAAGGGGTATATTTATTATTGTGCCCATGTACTGTATTGTAAGCACGTGTCTCGCAATTCAATAATTTTCCTCCTTTCTTGTGGAGCGGGCCGAACGGGCAGTATAATAGATGCATCTATGGTTCGTGCCGCTCGACCCTCGGTGTACACATTATGATGGATCGGGCTAAACGACCACGATATAATCGTGCGTTATATCGCTAGCAGTCCGAATATTTACGAGATTGTCCTTCCACTGATGCCCAGCAATTTATATGGTATTTGCTTATCCGTTCGATACTGGCACTTGATACATCTGAGCTGTTGAGATAGAATACGAGACTGAGAAATATGCATCTTTAAAAGAATTTTTTTTGAAGGTTATGTAACTTACGGTTTTACCCTATTGTTATTGTAGAGCTTCGTATCTGCTTATGATTTATCATGTTGCTTTATTGGACCTCTAGTAAGAGTCGATGTCGATCCCTTGTCACTACTTCTCCGAGGTTAGGCTAGATACTTATTGGGTACATTGATTTACGTACTCATGTTGCACTTTTGCACCAACTGTGCAGGATCTAACAGGTTCATTTGGTCATCATCTTGGCACGTAGGTGCAGCCGATGAGGAGATTTTATGTGAGCTGCATTCCAGGCTACACATCGCAGTCCACAGAGTCTCCATCGTACTATTTATTTTATCATGTCTCATTTACATTCAATACAGATGTTGTATTATTGTTTAACTCCTTTGTAAAGGTTCATGCACTTGTGACACCGAGTTTTGGGATATGCTGGTAATGCTTAAGGATTTATATATTATTATTGCCTTTCATTTCTTTTAAGAACTACTAATTTTGTACATTCCTGTGGATTTAAAAGTATAAATTTCCTTCCTTATTAAAATTAATGATTTTAAAAGTAATAAAATGAGTAATTAAATTGATCAATCAATGTTGGCTTGCCTGACGGCAGCGTTAGGCACCCATCACGACCTATAGTGGATTTTAGACCGTGACAATCAGAATGCTCAATATAGCAAATAATGTATTGACAAGGAAGATAATTTAATAGATATTATCAAAAATGACTTAATACATATGTTCCTATATTAAGATAATATATGTTCTAACAATTAGATGAATAGGAATTCAATGGACAAAAGCGTTAATAGTAAAAGAATATACAGAAAACAAAGGTAAAACGAGTGACATGAAAAATATGAGATAAATCTTTTAAATGATGAAAATCAATATAATTACACTAACATATTATTTTGTAACGACCCGGCCGGTCTGTAATGACCCGATCGGTCATTTTGCTTTCTAGATCCTCATTCCCCTAATTAAAACTCTCCATATGTGCTTTTACTATTTTATGATTGTGGGGACGGTTAGTTCGGGCTTGGAAGGGTTCTGGTTGAAATCGGAACAATTAGCTCCTTATTATGGCTTAAAAGAGTTAGGTTTGACTTGGGTCAATATTTGTAGTAAATGACCTTGGAACCGAGATGACGATCCTAATAGGTTTGTATGATGATTTTGGACTTGGGGCGCATGTTCAAATCCGGTTTTGGATGACCTGGGAGCGTTTTGGTATTTAATATTGAAAATTTTGGTTTTTGGTAGGTTTTGGTGTTATCGAGGTCCGTTTGCGATTCCGAGCTTAGGGGTAGTTCCGGGGGGAATTACTTGCCCGCAAAATTTGGCATCATTCCAAGTTGATTTGATAGGAATCGGACGCGAAAAAGTGTTTCTACAAGTTTTTGAGTTTAATTATTTGATTCATGCATTTTGGCGTCTGATTCCGAGCTTAGAGGTAGTTCCGTATTATGTTCTTGGATGTGTGAGTGTTATCGGATGGGGTCCCAGGGGCCCCAGGTATGGATCGGATTGGAAATCGGACTCAGATTTGGCTTGGGGGACTGCTGGTGCACCAGTTCTGGTGCATCCGCACC
Source organism: Nicotiana obtusifolia (assembly GCA_002018475.1). Classification (NCBI taxonomy): domain Eukaryota; kingdom Viridiplantae; phylum Streptophyta; class Magnoliopsida; order Solanales; family Solanaceae; genus Nicotiana; species Nicotiana obtusifolia. The sequence goes on from MCJB01051651.1 coordinate 3,853, forward strand.
TGCGAGATATTGGCCGCAAGTGCGAGCTTTTGATCGCAAAAGCGGGTTTGGGCGAGTGGTCAAGTGGCCTGGGCTATGACCGCACCTGCGATGTATTTTCTGGAGGTGCGACTACGCAGATGCGCCCAGGATCCGCAGAAGCGAAAATTGCTGGGCAGTGAGGGCTTTTAATGTCGGGACATAGGCAATTTTAGCTCATTTCTTTCATCTCTTGGGCGATTTTGGAGCTCTTTGAAGAGGGCTTTTCACCTAGCACTTTGAGGTAAGTAATTTCTATACGATATGAGTTTAATACATGTATTTTGGTAGATTCTTAGCATATAAAGTGTAGAAATTGTGGGTTTAGTTGAAAAACCTAGGTTTTGATAAAAATGGGATTTAACCACGAAAATGATTATGGAATTGGGTGAAAATTATATATTTGAGTTCGTGAGGTTATGGGTAACAATAATCTTCGAAATTTTCCGGAATCGGGGCACGTGGGCCCGGGGGGTAAATTTAAGAAATCTTCCAATTTGGGTTGGATAATTACGCTAATAGCTAAATTTAGTAACTTCTGAGCGTATATTAATTAATTTATATAATTTTTAGCTAGCTTCGGATTGTTTGGCACCAAGTTGGGTCCTTAGAGTGAATTTGTCGCTGGAAAGTGAGCTTTGAGACGAGGTAAGTCTCTTGCCTAACCTTGTAAAAGGAAATTTATCCCATATGTGATTTAAATTACTATTTGCTCCTAATTGTGGGGGCTACACACGCACGAGGTGACGAGAGTCCATGCGTAGCTACTAATTATGCTTAAGTTCGGGTAGTCTAGAACCCAAATCATGAGATACTTGTAATGTTTGCACTCTACTTGTAAATTTAAGTCCCTAAATTATATTGAAACTTGATAAAGGATTCGTAAAGACCGAATTTTACTTGCTTGACTTTTGGCGGGTTACTTGACCGTTAATAGAAATTTTGCTTCTTTGTGTATTTGCCTTGTAATAGCTTTTAAATTGGATGTTCATAAAGTATTCTCTCTTCTTGTGGAGCGGGTTGAACGCCTCGGCAGTATAATAGATGCATCTATGGTTCGTGCCGCTCGACCCTTGACAGTGTTCACATTATTCTGGATCGGGCCGTACGACCTCGGCATAAATCGTACGTGTTAATTCTTGGAGCCCGAATACACTTGATATTATTTTCATGAATTGAGAGGTTATAATTCATTTATTTGCCTGAAATTTACTTGGAATTAGTATGTGTTGGTGGAAGACTTTTGGAATTTACTATTAGTTAAAGAATCATTTAATCACCGTTGTTATTGTGTTAATATTATTATTCACATATTCTATGCTTGTTTAGCATTCCTATATTTTATTGTTAGCCCATAGTAAGTGTCAATGTCGACCCTCATTACTACTTCTTCGAGGTTAGACTGGATACTTACTGGGTACATGTTGTTTATGTACTCACGCTACACTTCTGCACTAATCGTGTAGAATCTGAGGCAGGTGAATTTGGCTGTCATTCCGGCGCGTACCCTCATTACCCCAAGGCTTAGTGGTGAGTTGCTTCCCTGAGTCTGTTCTGTAGCACCCGGAGCCTCTTTTTTGCATTTTATTTTCTTTCTACTCTATTTCATACAGTAGCTTAGTGTTTTGTATATTCTACTAGTTGCTCATACACTTGTGACACTAGGTCTTGGAACACATGCTAGTAGACTTATGGTTTTTGAGCACTTATTTCACCGCATTTGCTCTTACATTGATTTTCGCATTACTTTATTAAATTTCTACTCCTTATTTTCTTAATAAATAAAATTTTAACTACTTTGAAATTATTAAAAAGAGCAATTGCATGATTAGTTCACCGTTGGCTTGCCTAGTGGCAATGTTCGGCGCCATCACGGCCTATAGGAGAAATTGGGTCGTGACAACATGGTATCAGAGCACTAGGTTCACGTAGGTCTCACGAATTATGAGCAGGCCTAATCGAGTCTTGCGGATCAGTGTGGAGGCGTTCATACTTATCTTTAGGAGGCTATAGGGTGTTAGGAAACTACTCTTTCTTTATCTTCTATTGTGTAGTTGATGTTGTGCTAAGTATCTTTCTCTTATTCTCTCACAGATGGTGTGAACGCGCGTGGTAGATGTACCCAACCATGGAGGAGCTTCTCCCCTTGTTGCTAGAGGCCAAGGTAGAGGCCGAGGGAGGGCTCCAGCTCGTGGTAGAGGACGAGGATGTCCTAGAGTTGCTCCAGTTATGCCACCAGTGGATCCTGTGAAGGATCCTGCTATTGAGGAGTAGGGCTAGGTGCCTGTAGCGAAGCCAGCCCCAGTGGATCTCATGTCCGCACCAGTATTCAAGGAGGTCATGGGTCGCATCTTACGGTTCATGGATTCGATAACCTAGGTTGGTTTATTTCCAGCGGACCCAGCCACATCTCAGGCGGGAGGGGGAGCACAGACCCCTATTGCTCAGGCCCCAAGGCATGCAGCTACCGTATACCAGACCCCAGGCGCACTACCCGTGGGCGGAGCTCAGCCAGTTGCAGCAGCTATACCTGAGCCCAGACCAGTTGCGGCCGGCGAACCGCAGAAGCTATTGGACAGATGGACCAGGCTACATCCTCCTGTCTTTAAAGGTGAGCGACATGAGGACCCCCCAGGACTTTATTGATCGTGGCAGGGACAGACTGCACAACATGAGGATATCGGAGTCCCACGGTGTGGACTTTACCACCTTTCAGGTGGAGGGCAGGGCCCGTAGATGGTGGCAGTCCAATCTTCTCTGCAGACTAGCAGGTTCTCCGCCCATGACATGGGACCAGTTCACACGCCTATTCCTTGAAAGATATATTCCACCCTCTCAGAGGGAAGAGTTGCGACTTCAGTTCGACCAGGGCACTGTGGCCCAAGATTTGCAATCTGGTATCCAGGCCACTATGGCCCAAGAGGTTGAGATGAGGACCTCGTAAGAGCTAATTGTGGAGATAGCTCGGAGGATCGAGGGTGTTCGTCAGCGGAGTCGAGAGCAGGTGACGAGGGATAAGCGATTTCGATATTCTGGAGGGTTCAGTGGTGCTCCGGCTTGGGCCAGAGGTCAGTTTGTGAAGGGTTAGTCTAGCAAGCCCACATATCCAGCAATCCTCGGGGTGCTCCAGTGCAGCCCAATTTTCGCGCCATTCTAGAGAGCTCCTATCGTCCACCAGTTATTCAGGGTTCCTCCAGTGGGCCTTCAGGCCATCAGGGTCAGACTTCAGGTCAGTAGTCCACCATACTGAGAGGCTGTTTTGAGTGCGGGGATCTAGGTCATGTGAGGAGGTTCTGCCCCAAGCTTCAGGGCAAGGTAGTGCAGCAGGGTCAGCAGCTTATGATTACAGCACCAGCTGCCGCACCAGCCATCCAACCGCCCAGAGGCGGAGGGCAGGTGGGTAGAGGTCATCCTAGAGGTGGAGACTAGTCAGGTGGCGCTCCAGCCAGGTTCTATGCCTTTCTAACCAGACTAGATGCAGTAGCCTCAGATGCCGTGATCACAGGTTTAATTTCTGTCTGCCGTATGGATGCTTCGGTACTATTGGATCTAGGGTCTACGTATTCATATGTTTCATCTCTATTTGCTCATTTCTTGGGTGTTCCTCGTGAGTCCTTGGGTACTCCTATTTATGTGTCCACACTAGTGGGCGATTCTATTATTGTGGATCGGGTCTATCGTCCTGTATCATGACTTTTTGTGGTTATGAGACTAGAGCAGATCTTCTGTTGCTCGATATGACCGACTTTGAGGTCATACTGGACATGGACTGATTGTCTCCATATCACGCCATCCTTGATTTCCATGACAATATTGTTACATTCGCGGTGCCAGAGTTGCCTAGATTAGAGTGGAAGGGTTCGTCTATCAGTGTATCTAGTCATGTTATCTCTTTTCTGAAGGCTCAACACATGGCCGAGAAGGGTTGTTTGGATTATCTAGCCTATGTTCGGGATACTACTAAAGAGACTCAGGCGATTGATTCAGTGCTCGTGGTCCGGGAGTTCTCCGATGAGTTTCCTTCTGATCTTCCAGGCATGCCACCAAATCGTGATATCGATATTTGTATTGATTTGGCTCTAGGCACCCAGCCTATCTCTATTCCACCGTACCGCATGGCTTCGAAAGAGTTGAAGGATTTGAAAGAACAGCTTGAGAAGTTGCTACCAAACGGGTTCGTCAGACCAAGTGTGTTGCCTTGGGGTGCACTGGTGTTATTCGTGAAGAAGAAGGATGGACTATGCGAATGTGCATTGCTTACCGCCAGTTGAATAAAGATACCATTAAGAACAAGTACCCATTGCCGTATTGATGATTTGTTTGATCAGTTGCAGGGTGCCAGGCTGTTCTCTAAGATCGACTTGAGATTCGGGTATCATCAGTTGAAGATTCGTGATTCGGATGTTCAGAAGACGGCTTTTTGGACTAGATATGGCCACTATGAGTTTCTAGTGATGTCCTTAGGTTTGACTAACGCCCTGCCGGCGTTTATGGATTTGATGAACCGGGTGTTCAGGCCATACATTGATCCGTTTGTCATTATCTTCATTGATGACATTTTGATCTACTTGTGTAGCATGGAGTAACACGAGTAACATTTAAGAGTGGTGCTCTATACCTTGCGGGAACAGAAGCTATATGCTAAGTTCTCCAAGTGTGAGTTTTGGTTGGATTATGTGGCATTCTTGGGACATGTTGTATCAGGCGAGGGTATTAAGGTAGATCCCAAGAATATCAAGGCAGTTTAGAGTTGGCCTCGTCCTATCACAGCGACCGAGATCTGGAGATTCTTGGGGTTAGCAGATTATTATCGCCGGTTTGTGGAGGGTTTCTCATCTATTGCATCACCTTTGACTAGATTGACCTAGAAGGGTGATCCACTCTGATGGTTCGATGATTGCGAGGCGAGCTTTCAGAAGCTCAAGATCGCATTGACTTCAACACCGGTGTTAGTGTTGCCTTCCTGTTCAAGGATGTATATTGTGTATTGCAATGCTTCACGCATTGGTTTGGGTTGTGTATGATGCAAGAGGGGCGAGGTATTGCATATGCTTCACGTCAGCTGATGCCCCACGAGAAGAATTACCCCGTACATGATTTGTGGTTGGCCGTGACAGTTCATGCTCTCAAGATCTGGAGGCATTATCTTAATGGGGTGTCCTGCGAGGTTTACACCGATCATCGCAACTTGTACCATTTCATCAAGCAAAAGGATCCCAATTAGAGGTAGTGCAGGTGGCTTGATTTACTAAAAGATTATGATATTACCATCCTTTATCATCCGGGCAAGGCGAATGTGGTTGCGGATGCCTTGAGCAGAAAGGAGGAGAGTATGGGTAGTTTGGCATTCATTTCAGCAGAGGAGAGGCCAGTAGCTTTGGACATTCAGTCCTTGGCTAACAGACTTGTGAGGTTGGATATTTCAGAGCCCAGCCGAGTTCTTGCACGCATCGTCGCTCAGTCTTTACTATTTGAGCAGATCAAGGCTCGTCAGTACGACGAACCGCACTTATTGGTTCTCAAAGAGACGGTACTACATGGTAGTGCCAAGGAGGTTACTATCGGTGAGAATGGTGTTCTGCAACTCCAGCGTCATCTATGTGTTCCTAATGTTGATGGATTGACGGAAAAGATTTTAGAAGAGGTGCACAGTTGTCGATATTCTATTCATCCAGGTGCTACGAAGATGTATCGCAACCTGAGGCAGCATTATTAGTGGCGGCGGATGAAGACGGACATAGTCGAGTATGTAGCGAGGTGCCTAAATTGCCAGCAGGTTAACTATAAGCATCAGAGGCCATCCAGCAGATGGTTATACTTGAGTGGAAATGGGAGCGCATCACTATGGACTTCGTAGTTAGGTTGCCATGGACCATGAGGAAGTTTGATGTAGTTTGGCTCATGTCGACAGGTTGACCAAGTCGGCATACTTCATTCCGGTTGTGACCATATATTCTTCAGAGAGATTGGCCCAGATTTACATTCAGGAGATTGTTCGGTTGCTTGGTGTGCCTGTTTCCATCATATCAGATAGAGGCCCTCAGTTTACTTCGCATTTATGGAGGGCAGTACAGAGTGAGTTGGGGACTTGGATAGAGCTAAGCATAGCCTTTCATCCGCAGACCGACAGGCAGCCATAACGGACAGTTCAAATCATGGAGGATATGCTCAGAGCATGTGTGATTGACTTCAGAGGGCAGTGGGATCGATTCTTGCCTTTGGCCGAGTTTGCTTACAACAACAGTTATCAGTCCAGCATCGAGATAGCTCTATTTGAGGATTTATATGGTCGACGATGTCATTCTCCCATCGGGTGGTTTGAGCCCAGCGAGACTAAGCTATATGGTACTGATTTGGTGAAGGATGCCTTGGAAAAGGTAAACCAAGGTTTATAGGTCCATTTGAGGTGTTGAGACAAGTTGGGGAGGTTGCTTATGAGCTTGCTTTGCCTCCCGGTCTATCGGGAGTTCATCCAGTTTTCCCAGTGTCTATGCTCCAGAAGTATCATTCCGACAGATTGCATGTGTTATACTACAGCACAGTTCAGCTAGATGAGAACCTGGGTTATAAGGACAGCCAGTTGCCATTGTTGACAGGCAGGTTCGCCAGTTGAGGTCCAAGAAGATTTTTGTGGTAAAGGTTTAGTGGAGGGGTCAACCAGTTAGGAGGCGGCTTGGAAGATCGAGGAGGACATGCGGAGTAGATATCCACACTTATTCGGCACTCCTAGTACGATTCTAGACCCCTTCAAGGATGAACGTTAGTTTAAGAGGTGGAGAATGTAATGACCCGACCGGTTGTTTTGCTTTATAGATCCTCGTTCCCCAAATTAAAACTCTCCGTATATGATTTTACTATTTTATGACTTGCGGAGGCGGTTAGTTCGGGCTTGGAATGGTTCGGGTTGAAATCGGAACACTTAGTTCCTTAATATTGGCTTAAAAGGGTTAGATTTGACTTGGGTCAGTATCTGTTATAAACGACTTCGGAACCGAGATTTGACAGTCCAAATAGGTTCGTATAATGATTTTGGACTTGGGCGTATGTGCGGATCGGGTTTTTGATGCCCCGGGAGCGTTTCGACACTTAATGTTGAAAGTTGGCACATTGGAGGTTTTTCAAGTTCTTCAAATTTGATTTGGGGTAGATTTTGGTGTTATCAAGGTCCATTTAGGATTCCGAGCCAGGAATAGTTCTGGGTGGTGATTTGTGACTTGCCCGCAAAAATTTGGTGTCATTCCGAGTTGATTTGATAGGAATTAGACGCGCGAAAGTGTTTCTAGAAGTTTTTTTAGATCAATAATTCGATTCATGCGTTTTTGCGTCCGATTCATACTTCTAGATGTTATTTTGGTGTATCGAGCAGGTGAGCGGGTCCATATTATGTTGTTGGATGTGTGAGTGTTATCGGATGGGATCCTTGGGGCCCCGGGTGTGGATCGGATTGAAAATCGGACTCCAATTTGGCTTGGGGGACTGCTGGTGCACCAATTCTGCTGCGTCCACACCTGTGAGATTTTTGGCCGCAGGTACGAGCTTTTGATCACAGAAGCGGGTTTGGGTGAGTGGTCAGTGGCCCACAAAAGCATAGGAAATTCCGTAAAAGCGGCCTCGCTTCTGCGATGAAATGGCCGCAGGTGCGAGAAGGGGTTGGCCAGGCCTGGATCGCAGGTGCGATGCGGCTTCCGTAGAAGCGGGTCCGCAGAAGCAGGAGCCCGTCAATAGAAGCGAAGGCAGGTGGCCTGGGCTAGGACCGCACCTGCGATGTATTTTCCACAGGCATGATTCGGTAGATGTGCCCCAGGATCCACAGAAGCGAAAATCGCTGGGGTAGTGATGGCTTTTAACGTCGGGACTTAGGCAATTTTCGCTCATTTCTTTCATCTCTTGGGTGATTTTGGAGCTCTTTGAAGATGGATTTTCACCTAGCACTTTGAGGTAAGTAATTTCTATACGAGATGAGTTTAATACATGTATTTTGTGTATATTCTTAGCATATAAAGTGTAGAAATTGTGGTTTTAGTTGAAAAACCTAAATTTTGATAAAAATGGGATTTAACCACCAAAATGATTATGGAATTGGGTGAAAATTTTATAGTTAAGCTCGGAGGTTATGGGTAACAATTATCTTTGAAATTTTTCGGAATCCGGGCATGTGGGCCTGGGGGTGAATTTTAAGGATCTTCTAATTTAGGTTGGGTAATTACTCTAATAGCTAAATTTGTAACTTTTGAGCGTATATTGATTAATTTATTTAATTTTTGGCTAGCTTCGGATTGTTCGGCACCAAGTTGGGTCTTTAGAGTGAATTTGTGGCCGAAAAATGAGCTTTGAGACGAGGTAAGTCTCTTGCCTAACCTTGTAAGAGGGAATTTACCCCATAGGTTGATTTAAATTACTATTTGCTCCTAATTGTAGGGGCTATGCACGCACGAGGTGACGAGAGTCCGTGCGTAGCTACTAATTATGCTTAAGTCCGGGTAGTCCAGGACCCAAATCATGAGATACTGGTAATGTTATCACTCTATTTGTTAATTTAAGTGTTTAAATTATATCGAAACTAGATAAAGGATTCATAAAGACCAAATTTCACTTACTTGAGTTTTGGCGGGTTACTTGACCGTTAATAAAAATTGTGCTTCTTTGTGTATTAGCCTTGTAATAGCTTTTTAATCGGATGTTCATAAAGTATTTTTCTTCTGTGGAGCAGGCCGAACACCTCGGCGGTATAATAGATGCATCTATGGTTCGTGCCGCTCGACCCTCGGCAGTGTACACATTATTTTAGATCGGGTTGTACGACCTCGGCATAAATTGTGCGTGTTAATTCTTGGAGCCCGAATACACTTGATATTATTTTCATGAAGTGAGAGGTTATAATCTATTTATTTGCCCGAAATTTACTTGGAATTAGTATGTGTTGGTGGAAGACTTTTGGAATTTGCTATTAGTTAAAGAATCATTTAATCATCGTTGCTATTGTGTTAAGATTCTTATTCACATTTTCAATGCCTATTTAGCGTTCTTGTATTTTATTGTTAGCCCAAGTAAGTGTCGATGTCGACCTCTCGTCACTACTTCTTTGAGGTTAGATTGGATACTTACTGGGTACGTGTTGTTTATGTACTCACGCTACACTTCTGCACTAATCCTGCAGGATCTAAGGCAGGTGCATCTGGCAGTCATTCCGGCGCGTATCCCCGTTACCCCGAGGTTTAGTGGTGAATTGCTTCCTGAGTCCGTTCTGAGCACCCGGAGCCTCTCTTTTCATTTTATTTTCTGTCTACTCTATTTCAGACAGTAGCTTAGTACTTTGTATATTCTACTAGTTGCTGATACACTCGTGACATCAGGTCTTGGAACACATGCTAGTAGACTTTATGGTTTTTGAGCATTTATTTCACTGTATTTGCTCTTACATTGGTTTTGGCCTTACTTTATTAAATTTTCTACTCCTTATTTTCTTAATAAATGAAATTCAACTACTTTGAAATTATTAAAAAGAAGAATTGCATAGTTAGTTCACCATTGGCTTGCCTAGTGGCGACGTTGGGCGCCATCGCGGCCTATAGGAGAAATTGGGTTGTGACACGGTCGTGTTGAGTGTATTAGCCCCGACCTCCTAACTATTGCCTTGTCTATGTTATATTGTGGTTACGTGACTTGCCGGGAGGTATGATTTTTGGTTTCTGAGTGAAATGGGACACATAGTCCTTAAATTGGAAGCTTAAGTTGAAAAGGTTGATTGGATGTTGACTTCTATGTAGACGAATGAAGAATGGAGTTTTGATAATTCCGTTAACTCCGTTGACAATTGAACTGAAAAAATGAGTCTTCTTAACAGATGGGGTTGGAGATAGAGAGTATAAAAGTTGGAAAAAATCAGATTTTTCGTCTCCTTTTTGAAATTCAGATTGAAGGACTCAATTGATAAATGAACGTGAAATGCAAGGTAGGAGCAGGAGAAGGAATTTCTTTTTTAGAGAGTGGAATTGTGATATACAGTATAAAACTTGAAAAGATTAGATTTTTCTGAGATGGAGTTGAAATTATTTCTGGGGTCAATGATCTCTACTTCTTGGAAATTCAGATTGATGGACTAATTCTAACAAATGTACTGAAGACTAAGGTAGAAGAAGGAAAAAAAAGGAGTGTATTTGAGAATTATTGTCTTAACACTTCAGCTACCTAATGACAATTATTGTACCCCACATCCCCAATACTAGCTCCCATTTTCTTGTGAGTTACATGATACAAACCTAAAAGTTGAAAAAACAGAAAAGGGCAGCTCGGTAGCGAAATTCTTGCGTTCACGTAGAATTCAGAAAAGGGTCACATCCAAAGTGATTGATTTCACAACTCGAACGCGTAATTTATAAGTCACACGAAAACAATTTTATTATTGATGCAAAGCTTCCCTTCGCTAATTGGAAAAAGAAACGTCATCCTACTAATAGTTAAAATGTAATACTAATAGAGAGCCAGAGACACACGCCAAAATCCTAAAATAAAACAAGATAGCTTTCTAGACTCTAATGAAACGTTAAATACATTCCCAATATATATATTTGACCAACGCCATATCAAGCAAGTGGTTATAGAAGTTTGCTTATGAGGATGAAGCTTTATCGAGAAAAGAAATAGCACTAGACTACATATATGTCATGAGGATGGTTGGTTTCAAAGGACAATTGTATTATTATTACGAGTTCATATCCGATAAGTTTGTGGAAAAGAATAATGAAAGAAAAAAGAATTCTTATAAAAACATTTTGGCTTTGAAGTTGGTAATAGAAGAAGGATCCTTTTTTTGTTAGATGTAGTGCATTTTCAAAGTGACATTGCAAAAAGAACTGCTAAAATCTTGTAGTTCAAGACCTTAGGCTATCGTAGCAATGAAGTGTCTTAACTTCAAGGGTTCTAGTGAAAACTTTAGATTTAGCGAAGCTCTTTGAATTGCCAACATGAATTCCACATCACAGGAACAGTCTCATTGCTATTTCTCAATTGAAAGTGCCACCTCTAAATGTATGGTTTTCTTTAAATATAAGAAAATATCAGCAGAATTAGCAGCCTTGACATCTTATTGTAGGTGTAAAGAGCTAAAGAAAGTGTTTACTTCTCGATAACTCGTTTAGCCCCATCCAAGGTATTCTTGAGAAGAATTGCAACAGTCATCGGTCCTACACCTCCCGGAACTGGAGTTATCCATCCAGCTACATTACATGCTTCCTGAAAATCGACATCTCCAACAAGCCTATATCCTGACTTCCTAGTAGGATCATCAACAGCATTTGTCCCTACGTCAATCACTGCAGCACCAGGTTTGATCCAGCTGCCTTTGATCTGAAAAATAAGACAGCAACTTGGTTCAGAAGCTAGTCTAGGGCTGGCAAAAGTGGCCCAAACCCATTCAACCCGCCCAGCATTTAATGGGTTGGGCATAAAGAATTTTCCTGATGGGCTGATTTGGGCAGAACCCATCCTAACCCATTAAATAAATCAGCCCAAAGCTGACCCATCAAACTGCCCATAGCAGGACTGCTAAGTGAGAATATGTACTCTTTTTAAATGTGGACAGCTACTAACCAAAAATTGCTTTTTCTCTTTTTTCTTCCTAATCTTATACTAGGCCCTTTTTTGAGTTCCACAAATTTATACATCTGAACGTTTTCATTACATAACTTTTATGGAAATAAGTCATTATTTTATATTTGTAATTAAATTTCACTAACCAGCCAATTAAATACATTGAGTTTCATTTGTAATTAAATTCAATATCCTTCACTTCTAAATAAAAAATTAAAGTACAATTCTATCAAATGTAACAAGATAAATAAAGAAGCAACCAGATCTAATTCATACCAATTGATGAAAGAAACAGAAAAAGAATTAAAAATATAGTAAATACATTGAGTTTTATTTGTAAGTAAATTCAATATCCTTAAATTCTAAGTAAAAAACTGAAGTACAATTCTATCTGAGATATATAAAGAAGCAACCAAATCTCTTTATACCAATTGATGAAGGAAACAGAAAAGGAATTACGTAGTAAATTTATGAGGAAATGCTTACAGTGAATATCTTTATTACTTTGAATCAGCTTTGAGTTTTTCTTTTATATCCAGAAAGTACAACAAATTAACTCTATTTGGAAAAGCATGAGCGAAAACATTTGCAATTAAAGAAGAGCATCTTGATATTTTAAGTTTCTCGAATATATAGTACGAAAGATGGTTCAAATTGGGCGGGTTGGGTTACGACACATTGTTTAGCCCATCTTGACCCAACCCATCTTAGCTCAAGTAAACTTTGGGCAAGGTTGGGCAATGACCCATTTATTGCTTCAGCCCATCTTGACCCGCCCAAATTCAGCCCAACCCGCCCATTTGCCACCCCTAGGCCAGTCATCTATGGAATAAAATCAGCACTTGCTGAATGGTTTTCTTACTGCCATTAACAGGGTTAAATTTCATTGAGAAAGCTCTATTGCAAGGGAATAGTAAACAAAGAATTAATTAATAGAAGCAAGATGATTAAAAAAAGGGAGGGTGAGAAGGGAGAAATGAATGCTCCTTGTTACCATCATAGCTTGCTCCGCGGCAGCAATAATAATGTCTGCTTCACGAACGATTTTCTCTGGTTCCTTGGTGCGCGAATGAACTATAGTAACAGTGGCATTTTCCTTCAGAAGGAGCAGAGACACTGGTAATCCAACAATGTTACTTCGACCAACCACAACTGCATTCTTCCCCTTTATGCTAATCCCACTCCGATGTAAAAGCTCGATGCATCCCTGTTTAGCAGAGAGACCAGATAGGGTGCTTTTAGAAGACAACAACAGATGGTTGTATATAGATAGTATAGATTTGAACATTAATTCTTAAATAAGGCAGGAGAATTAGAGAACTGGATGTTTCAATCTTCCATAACAAAATATTAGCTGTTCTCAGAATTACCTTGGGCGTGCAAGGGAGGAACAGAGGTTGTCTGCCTTTCATTGCAAGCTTGCCAATATTCAGAGGATGAAAGCCATCTACATCTTTTTCCAGACTGATTTCACCTAGAACTCTCTCCTCATTAATATGTTTTGGTAACGGAAGCTGTACCAGTATACCTGTAGCAATGCACAGAGTGCCTTTAGTTCACTTGTCTTTGTTATGCATCATTTGATATTCTACCCCACACATTTGCTTCTCAACAATATACTTGTGGAGCATTACCAATAAACCAAGAGTGGAAATGCTAACTCAAGGAGAAAGAGAAAAAGAAAAGATAAGAAACATCTCGGCGGCAGTCAGGAAAAACTCGCAAAAACCCCACCTGCTGAGTGAGAATATAAGAGATTCTACAAGGTGAAACCTACTTATAAAAAGTCATGATAAGAAGCAGTAAATAGAGTAGTAGCAGCAGCTTTCAAAGTGTAGGAATGAGATATTAGATAGGTGGTAACTTTCAGACACAGCATATTAATATGCGATCTGATCTGAGGATTTTCACAATTGAGTCAAATACACTTAATGCACGAACTGATTATGTGGTACCCACTTAGTACCAACGTCATAAAGCAATATGCAGGTTGCATAAATGGCTGGTTACTATAGATGCCACTATGTTGCCAACAATTAACACGATTGAGTTTGTCCAACCAATTTCATAAAGCAATATGCAGGTTGTATAAATGGCTGGTTACTATAGATGCCACTATGTTGCCAACAATTAACACGATTGAGTTTGTCCACAGAGCAATTTCATTCAGAATATTTTGCATTGAGCCTACAATAGCTAGGACCTTAAAATTTTCTTCTTGACTAACTACCCAGGCATGGACAATGTTAGCTAAAAATAACCTGGTTGTGTACAAACATAAAAGTAGAAGCATGGATGACAAATTAACATCTGCAATATGTGCAAACCGAGTACAGAACTACAGACAAACAAGGCTAAATTTTCCCACTCAAACAACATAAGTATAACAAAGCAAAAGGCCAGAAAGATTAACTTCCTACTATCGCCAATGACTAACCATGTACATCCGGATTAGCATTCAGCTCGTGGACCTTGCTAATCAATTCATCTTCAGCTACGTCCTCTGGGAGATCTATGTCAAAAGATTGAATGCCAAGCTCAGCACAAGATTTTCTCTTCATATTCACATAACTTTGAGAATCCTTCCTATTTCCTACAATGACTACTGCCAACCCAGGGACCTGAAAATAACAATAAACTTGGATACTTGAATTCCGCATGAGCTATGCAAAAATACAATTTCTGATTAAGGACATTGCTTCACCAGCTTCAAAATTCAAATACATCATATACACATTAAAGCATGCATATAGTCTGTGAATTATCTTCATAATATCCACAATGTAATTTCCAGATTAATAGATAAATTTGTGTACATGCATTCTCTTAAGCATGCAAATACACATGTCAGGGAACTAACCTTGCCATACTTTTCTGAAAGGAGTCGGACTTCAGAAGCAATCTCAGAACGAATAGTTTGAGCAATTGCTTTACCATCAATGATGGTAGCCTTGTGATCTTACGACGATGCCATTGTTTCTCCAAACGAGAGATAACTTCCCTATAATTTCAGGACTGCTAGTTTCATACCAGAAAAAATATGTTAAACCAAAGGGTTGGACTAGGGTACGAGTAGGCATATTCAAAGTCAATATTCTACTACATAATTCAGTACCAATCAAAAACATATTAAGCAGCTATCTATTTACTTCAGCTATAGTGATATTTCAAAGTGTGGCTTTCACAAGGCTAATATATGTCTGACTAAAGTGTATTTGTTGACTGATGAGTGCATTCTTTCCCTGCTTCAGAGGAACAAGTGCACTACTTTTCCTAAAGTTCCATTAGGAAGAAAAAATCATTTAGAGATGGGGCTGTAAAAGGAGTGGAAAAACTAATAGATTTGATTGACTGTTTGTTTGCAAACTTAATGTTGAATAACAGGTCTTTTCAATTTTGAAGCCTGATTAAAGATGATTAAGTTCAGTTTTGATTTGGACATGAATATAATCTTGTTCAGCCAAATTTAACATTGAAACTTTCATTACCTCAGTATAGCGGTAGCTCGTAGAGATGCAAGGTGCAGATAAGCACAACTTAATATGACAAGACACAATTTTAAGAAAAGCAAAACCTTGCACCACAGTGCTCTATAACTGTAGGTTGAATTAGAAAATTCAACAATTAAGGTCCATTTTCAAGTAGTAAAGTGTTCAGATAACAATGCTGGTAGTTGGTTCTGCTACAGAAGCCAATGAGGTAAACTTAAAGGTCCTCAATTGGGAGGAAAAAACTTTTGTAGCCTCCCTATTTGAATTTTTCATATAAACTAATTGGAGATAACCCCAATTCAGAGTGACTTCCTCTAGCATTGATAGCTGGAAATATCTCAAAGCTTTTCTCAATTATTTAGCCAGCTTCGGGTTACATGCTTAAGTTTAGCACCTTCAACCAGTAAATAATCAACTACGTCTCAATCCCATACTAGCTGGGATCAACTAACTATATGACCCTCTATATCCATTTTGCTGCTCTCTTGCCCTTTTCATTCCAATACTTGCAAATAATTACTGTTATAATCACATTATATAATGCTGAAAAGATAAAATCCAGTTTTCCTTCATGCAGCGGCAAGCAATTCAGCTCCGTATATGCAATTTCATCCTAAATCTCAGTACATACAATTTTAATTCAGTAGCAGATTGTCAATTTCACAATACCATTTAATACATATATCCCCACAGAGCAAAATAGATATGGAGGATTTGTATAGCCAATCCCAATTTGATTGATTGATTGATACCTTCAATAAATGTGATTCGCATAGCATACAGCTTAATTTTATTAACAACATTCTGAAATACTTACAGCAAAGAAAATCTTGAAATTGTAGCAGAGAAATTGGGTCGTCGGATATGCAAGAAAAAATGGAAAAATTGGCACCCTTTTTAGATAAAATCTTTCTTTTTTGCAGGAAGAGGAGCTGACAATCGGGGGTAGGTGAGAGGATAAAAGACAATCGGGGGAGGAGCTGTCACAGAAGCGAACTGTAGAAGTGTGAAAAATACTGTTTCTAGATGTGGATAAAAGATAATTTGAGATTTTTGGGTTACCCAATGTGAAAAAAAATGAAATTTTGAGAATTAGATGATTTGACAGTAAAACGTAATAACTAATGCCACTAAATATGAATATCTTTTGTTTGATTTCTTTCACTTAACTCAAACCTAATAATTTACGAGGTATTTTAATTTCATTGTTTTTGATGAGTTAGTAATTGATATAAAGTATAAATTTTATTTATTGTGTGCTTAGTATGTGGAAGTCATTTTCCATAAAAAATGTGTATTCCTATAAAATATTTTATAAAAAATTATATTTGGTTGGAGAGTAAAAAATACATATACATATTAATAATATTAGTAAATTAGAGACCATTAAAATGAAGCTTTTGAGCAGTCGAGATTAATAATATGTTCAAAGTTAAATGTCGTAAAAAATCCTCCAATAAGCGAAGAAAGTATTTTTATAATTTTTATCGAAAATAACTTTTATATAAAAAAAGACTTTTCGTAAAAGAAAATTAATAACTCTTGTCATGCCAAAGACAACCTCGGCTAAAAGTAGGGGTGTTTGCCAGTCAATATAGTACGATTTTTACTCATTTTCATTTGATATTATCGGTATTCGGTTTCTTAAAATGCTATACCAGTATTATACCTAATTACATTCGGTATAGTTCGGCTTTTCTCCTCCGGTTTCAATTTATTCGGTTCGGTAATATTGGTTTATTCGGCTTGAATATTAACTAGTTCATAGAGTCATAGACTATAATATTCTTAATTAAATTACTCAATGAAAACGTTCTAAACTCATCTCATTGTTGACAAAATCTTTGTCCAAAACCATATATCAACTAAGAGAAAAAAGGTAAATAAAATAATACATTTAATCATTGGAAATATCATGTTAGTTGCTTAGTACTAATTGTTGAAATTAGAGAATACAACAAGGACTAATCCAACATATGCAACAACAATACAAGAGTAACGAAGTAACAAACACCCCAAAAGCGTTGAAATATTACGTTAAACTGATTGGCAACCTAGAGACTAAGAAATAAAATTTGCATCCTACGTAATTCCTCCATTTGCCTAAATAAATACACGAGCTTTACTGCTACTCAACATGAATCCAAAGAAAAGTATTGTGTAACTTAATATATTAATCAAATATATACGTAATGTATAATTTACTATATATTGTGGTACGATATCGGTATTTCGATATTATTTTTTTAAATACCAAATATCATACTTAATATTATTTTAAAAACTTAAACCAAATACCAATATACCGAATACCATATACCAAAATTTTTGACTCTAATATAATAATTCAGTATTTACCATATTATACACCGCCATAGCTAAAAGTCATTTCCCTTTGTCAACTTAAACATTAGAGATTCAGAGCTTAAAGAGCTTTAGATCGAATCTTGAAGGAACTAAGGCACACGGGGCATGAGCTAACAATTGGTTGTGCATCGAAAATAGGGATGGATGCGTCCTTTCGGCTGTGAGTTCAACTTAATTCGTAACTTTCGATACATAATATGGATTTTATTTTTAAACCTTATTAAAATCTCAACAAGTATTGGATTTGAACCCATAATTTTAATTATACAATAAATTTAAGGCTAAAAATCTTAAAAGTTAAACCCACTAAATCTGCCTATGATTGGGAAGCCAATAGTGCAACAGCAACAATTTAAATCTGCTATGGTATTTGGTATTTAAAATGTATATTAGTTTTGTTTATTTAACTCACACAGCATTATGCAATATCTATCAAGTTGCCCGTCTTTCTGCTGGATTTGCAAACCAAAGAGGGAAACAAATCCTTTTAGATTCATGTCCGCTCCTTGATTTTTCTTATTTTTAAAATGATTCCATAAATTAAAGAGATTGCATAAATGGATGAACTGTCCTATAATATAATGCAAATGCTGATTTGGAAATCATATAAATCATGCTGTTTGATTTCCTTATAGAAAATCAGATCTTACTGGATCAGTCGCAAATCGCAATAAATATTTAAACTCCTGCCTCTCTTGTAGGTAGGGGTATCATTGGAAAACTGAATAAATCTTTCGAACCGTATCGCACCGAATCGATTTTTTAAGATTTTTTAAAGAAATCGTAGATTTTTATATAAATTTACAACCGCACAGATAATTAGAGTAAGTTTTTTATTTTATGAAAATAAACCGAAAAAATACCGAACCATACCGAATAAATTTTACACGTGGAAAATATATTTATATAGTAAGTTTAAAAATATTTATGCATTAAATTTTTCGTTGGGCCTTAGAATTATGAAAACTGTTACAAGCCAACAAGTAATTAAACTCAAAATACTAATTACTAAAACCTATATATTATGCTACTTCTACTTAAACTAAGTTATTTCAACTATCTTAATTAGAAAGACACAAAATATTCTAACGATTATGAGTAGCAAACTATAATGTATTGAATATGTTCCCTTTCATATAATTTAGATTTATCTTTTTGAATATTTAATCTTCTACAGACTTTATTCTTGAGTCCCAACTTGGTTAATATCTTTCCACTCCTGTGATTTATATTTTCTTGCCTTTGCTTGGTTTCTTTTACGTTGTTGTATAATAGTTGATGGATCTATACTCTAGCCATCTTTCGTTTTTTTAATTCGTCACCTTTTAAACAGTAAAAATGTCTAGAGAATTTTGCTAAGTCATATAAAAGAACATATGTTATTGCATTTATACTTCTACTGGTGAATTTTATATGATATTTTTAAAAAATATCGAAAACTAACCGAACCCTACCGATAACGAAGAGAAACTAATATGATTGGGACGGCTTCGAAAAGTTTAATTCTGGTTATACATAATAGAATAACCGAAAAATTTATATGATACAAATTTTATAAAATAACCGGCCGAACCGAACTACGGACACCCCTAGTTGCAGGGGTGTGGCACATCTTCAATTAATGCATCATTTGACTATTAAAAAATGGTTAAGCTTTTCTCTTTTTTACTCTGTCTAATAATCTCTAGTAATAATTGAAAGTTACTTAATTATCTAATGTAGCTATGTTTAAATTCTTTTCTTGGACAAAACTTTTTGGCATATAGTTTAGGCCTTGATACTGTATATTTTAAGTTTAGAAGCATAACAACAAAAATACTGGATATGAGTTTTCTTTTATGAAAAATTATATTTAACATTCGCGCGAGTATAATACTAACCCCACAGCAATAAGACCATTGAGGACCAATAGAGGAATGGCATAGGGCCAATTTCCTCCATGTGTGGACACTGAGCCACACAGCATTCGCAGTACAATCATCCATCCGATCTCACAGTAACGAAAATGCTGCTCTCTGCATTTCCTCCGCAGAATCCATTACCGTTATCCAATCCCACCCACCCNACCTCCACCCCCACCCCATCACCACCAACCTACCCTCCTCTTCTCCCCTACCTTCCACAAAGCAGCAATTACAGTTACTCACACTTCTTCACAGAGACTACCACCACTTGCTCTCACCAATGCTGCCGCTACCTCCTCCACCTATACTTCTCTCCGGCACGTCAGTGGCAC
Source organism: Nicotiana obtusifolia (assembly GCA_002018475.1). Taxonomy (NCBI): domain Eukaryota; kingdom Viridiplantae; phylum Streptophyta; class Magnoliopsida; order Solanales; family Solanaceae; genus Nicotiana; species Nicotiana obtusifolia. The sequence continues at coordinate 23,554 of MCJB01051651.1, forward strand.
GTGCTCCGACGATGATTCTGACGGCGACGGCGACGGTATGGTTTCGTCGGCGTCAGCTGTTGCTGCGGCCATACGGAATGCTTCGACGTCACCGGTGGAGTTCGTTCAGAGGATTGAAAAGGATGACGGAGGCTTGGTATTACCGAGTGCTGATTTCAAGAGACTTTGCCTTGAACAATTCGACCTCTTTCGCCGTATTGTCCATCCTCAGTCTGTTCTTTCCGTAAGTAACATTACCTTTTGTTCACTCTTTATTCAGTAGTTCAAAGATAATTTTCTACATCTTTTTTTTTCTTTTTATCACAATAACATTCTAATATTCTAATATGACTATTTAATTTCATTAGCTTAAGAAGCTATATGTTTAGGTCTTCATGAATTTAAACGGTTCTTACCGTAAGAAACTCTATTTGCTTTTTTGTTTTTGATTAATGCTTCTTCTTCGGAGTAAGATAATTTTCTATATTTTGTATATCTATGTTAATTTGTAGCATAAGAAGCTTTATGTTTCGATTTTTGTTGCTGGTTCTTCTTTGGCAATTTGTACTGCTTTGAGTTCGTTGTGCCTGTTGTTAGGTCTTCCATTTCCAGAATTAAGCTGCATTAAGGTCTAAGATAAGTGAAACTTCCAGATAAGTTTGTATGGCTTGCCAATTAATGCTATTGCTCCTTTTTCTCTGCTCTTCGAAAATTACATATGGCAACCTGTAGAACTTAGTTCAGTTTGTTTCGCTCTCTGGACAGCGGACTAGCCTTAAGTCTGTCTAGTGGCACTATTATAAGAATGCAACCTGTATATTCTGTTTCTAAGAGTATGAGCTTCCACCAATAGGCATTAGGTAGTGAAGTGGTGCTTAAGTTTCTTTCGGAACTATTCTTTCTTCTCTGAAAATTGATCCGTCTATGCTGCTTCAGTTTAACTGAGCAGTTTCAGTCCGAGGATAAGGAACTCAAATGTAGTTGCATTTTAGAGAAGAAAGGCATCATCTATAGTCATCGCAACTTCTATCTTTAGAAAAAAGGAAAGAAATGATGCTCTTGTCTTTGTATCAAATATTGTGATTTGTTATACTGTTTCTTGCTGTGATTTTAAATAAAAAAGTGTAGCCTAAATTTTTGGCACATCCAATTTACTAGGAGTAAGACCCAACAGAGTAAAATGATCACAGAGGGCCCACGGGATGAGATGCCATCAACTAGGAAAAATTGGTGGATCCATTGATAGCCTGGTGGGGTAGGTATCTTCTGGCAATACTCTTGAACATACTTTTGCTAGGACTAGGACCCTATCAACTGGTCCTATTTCCAGCATCCTGAATGCTCAGTCCTCTCTCAATAATAAGAATGCACATGGCTTTTGTTCTTTCATTTGCACAAGTGTTCTTTGACCCATTAGAATACTCTAAAAGTATTAAAGAACAACACAGACCTCCTCACAAAGCAGAGGTTCACTTTCCTTGAACTTTCCCCAAGAAGGCTAGATAGACTGTAACAATGGGTTTGGTTGATCAACATAAGCTTTCATTAGGAACAGCATAAAGGAGTGTAAGATTGAAAAGAAAAAGGGATGCCTGATGTTAAACTGAATACACCCTGGGACGGCATGGCTGGAACATCACTTTCAGAATAAGACTGAATGATTGGGAATTAGTGGAGAATTGCTGATTAAGTTTGGAAGTTTTCCAAGTACATAAAGAGTATGAAGACACCCTTCTTTGGAACAACTGCAAGAATGAGATTTATACTGTCAACTATGCCTATCCTTTGATCTCAAACATAGGTCAATACATAGATTGATGGCCATGTAAGAATATATGGAAGTTTAAAGCTCCCTTTAAGGTGGCCCGTTTTTCATGGCTGGTGGAAGAGAAGCCTGCCTAACCCAAGAGAACCTGAAGAGAAGGGGATTCCAGCTCTGTTCTAGGTGCCTGCTCTGTGGCAGAGCTCTGGAAACCAATAGCCATTTGTTTCTACACTTCCCCATCACTCGACAATCGTGGCAACTGTTCCTTAACATTGTGGGCCTCACATAGGCCATGCTTGCAGCAACTGTTGATTTCCTAAAATCTTGGAACAATAATAGAGGTTCTCTGAGGCAGAAGACATGGTGGAGACTGATACCTGCCTGCATTTGGTTGACAGTACGGAAAGAGAGGAACTTAAGACTTTTTGAAGATAGATACAATTCCCTCCAAGATGCTAAGATGAATTGTATCCTTCTGTTTCATTTTTGGTGTAAAGAAAGTCATGTAGAAAGTAAGAATCTTTGGTAGACATGTTAGGCTTTTTGTAATTAAGGTGGATCATACTTGATCCAACCCTCCATGTACATATGGCTTGCACTGCCTTAATGCTTTTTATTATTACATTGCTACCAGTCTCGGGAAAATGTTGAAAAGAAAAAGAGATTTCTAACCATTTTATTATCCTATAACACTAAAATACAGACCAATAAATGAAACCAAGTTATCTATTCTTACTATAATACTTTGTTTAAATTCTATCTCACGATGTATCATTTGATTACTCTAACATCTTCCATGTTTGATTGGACTTCATGTGTTGTGAACAGCAGTCTCTAACCTATTTTTCTTTAGGATTTTCAAAATGATAGAAGACCAATAGGACACAACCAAACTAAAGAGAAAAGAACTCCCCCCTCACCTGGCTCTTTTGGAGATATAAGGTTGAAACACTTTTGCCTTTTTAGTTACTTTCCTTGTGCTAATTTAGTGAATTGCAGGTTTATGTAAGACCGGCAGGTAGTTATGTAATGGACCAGCTAGAGTTGCGTCGCATTACTTTAAATCCACGTGTTAATGCGACTGATCTTGTGATTCTAACTGGTAACTTTAGCATTCCTGCTGGCTTAAGAGCGGCTGAAGCAGCTCTTTCGAGACAAGAGGTACATCAGTTTCTCCTTCAAATTTGTTTTAAACTGAATGTATGACTGTACTGTGTTTGACTAGTCTTATTCATCTTAGGCAGAATTACTTCCTGAGCTTGGAGCTGTGGTGTTCCCTATGGTAAAACACCCATTTATTGTTGGGTTTTTAGTTGCGGAACTCCCAAGAACTGCATTTGATAAGGGTGGGTTTAATGTGAAAGCATGGCCTGGCAAGGAGGAGTTTTATTCCTTGCCTCCTAGCACGGATTTGAAATCGTTGAATATCCAAACTTCAATTGACCACTCCTTTGAGATGTTAAAATTCACAGCTGAGCAAAGATTAAATGCTATAAATATTTCCCGTTCACTTGCAATGGCTTATGTCATGGATCAGGTACGAACACTGATATGTAAAAGGTGCTAAGTATATAGTATGCCTAGAATTCAATTAATTCATTTACATCCCTCTGTGTATAAATATTTCCTTGAAATATGCAATTACTATAACATCCAAAAACTCGTAATAGTATCATCTAAAAAATGGATAAAATATTGACGATATAACTCCACTTCTAACTTTTTCGTATTTGTTGCCATGAAATATCTTCTTTGAGCATTTTGTTATTTAGTTTTCTTGTTTTCTCTTTTTTCCAGTCTTGCACAATAATTTCATCATAAATCTTGCATTGATATAATTTTGTTTTAGAATTAAATTATATTGTCCTTGTCAGAAAGCAATTTTGCTCCAACAGTCCACCTGGCAAAATAATATCAGGATGAGCAATTTGGTTGAGCAAGTAAGATTTGCACTTCGGCTGCACCCATATATGCCATCAATTTAAGGTGGTCGAAATGTACAGCATACAGATTTCAGAACATAATAGATTTTTTATGAATGTTTAATGTGCAGATTCGGGGTTCTCTTTCCACTATTCGAACTTTGAGTAAGATGTTATCTGCTCAGATTAGAAAGAGTGAGGTATGTGGCTCAAGAAATTTACACCCACAACTTTTTCTTTATCCTGCTTCATCTTCTTTTTGCCCCCAAATAATTGTTACTTTTTGTGAGATTTTGTTTTGATCAATTACTTTTAATGACGGATTAATCTGCACATATGACCTATTGCAGATTTCATATGATATTGTTCAAGACATCTTGGAGCAAGGTGATTGCTTGAGTGATACTCTTAAGGGACTCCAGGATGCTGTTTCCCTAACAAAGGTACTTCACCAACTGCGCCTCTCTGTCATTGTTCTTGACTTCTTGTATGTAACTTTGTCTGAGAAAGGAAGGAGAAAGATTGAAGCAAGCCTCTTTTTCAGTTTAAAAGAGCTAGAATTTTCTGGGAAACTTGAAAGGGTCACAAACTTGAGTCATTCAATACTAAGAGCAAGTTGGGAGTTCCAACGAGACCATGTAAAGAGGAAATAAATTCTAGTCATGAACTAAAATCTCTCAACCCTGGAGGATATTAGTAACACTAGAAGATTGAACTTCTCAAACATCAATTAGAATACATTGCAACAGATATAGGTCCACATTAAGAAGGTCCATCTAGACTTCGTCAGCTCTTGTTTGTGTTTGTTGTTGACTTGCCTACAAGTGATTTTGAGAATAACAAAGATAAATTGTTGAATATTATGGGCTTATACATTTTCAGGCTAATATAATGCGCTATAGTGAAGAAACATTGAAAAAGATGCCTAAATCAACTCATCCTGGTCGTGAGTCGGTGAGGTCTCAGTTATCCAGTAACTTGTCTGAGAAGCTAGAATCTCTCTCTTTAAAATCCAAGGATCTAGAAATGCCAATGCCACCTCTTGCTCTAGCACCTTTACGCCAGGAAGGAATCAGGTAAACTTTTGTTTCTCAAACTTTTTTCGGTTTAGAGACCTACGGATCTGGAAAGTACAAATTGCATTATGTCAACTTCAAAAAATGCTAACGCATATGACAGCATAATAGCATGCTAAAGAATTTCAATCTTTCCCATTCTCTTTCTTCAGCCATCAACTTCCCGAGATTTTTGCTTGATGGCTCTCCTTTCCCTCCTGTTTCTTCCTTAAAGTTGCCCTGTATAGATGCTTCTTCTATTGGTTGACAAGTCTAATGAATACTCACTTAGGCAGCTACGTATGGCTGTTTTTTGTTTTCCTAGTTTGATGCCAAATGATGACTTTTGAGTTTTGATTGTGTGCTGTCTTGTGGAACAACTCTTTGTGTTTTGGAGATTGTTAATAATTCCTTTTTTTCATTTTCATTTTTGTTGGTCTTTTTCCTCTTCACCTCTTCACCCAAAAGACCATGCAATGTTTCTGATGTACTGGTGGATTTGGTGGGAGCAGTGGCGCCTTTAGCACACGAGCAGAGGAGAGCTGTTTTACTTTCTGAGGTTCCGAGATCTTTACAGGTGCCCATTGAAGAGCCTGCTTTACGACAGGCATTGGGTAATCTGATTGAGGGTGCTTTATTGCGTATACAAGCTGGTGGAAAGGTTGAAATTGTTGCCACTGGAGCACCTGCAGGGGGTGCTCTTGTTATAATTGATGATGATGGCCTTGATATGCATTATATGGTAAAGTGTCATGAACTCTATTCTATATCGTGATCATTGAGACAATGCCTTGATATAAAGATGATACATTGTGGGACTTAAAATGAAAATAGGAACTTAATAACAGTAAAGGATTTTATAACTTTGAAAATAGACAGGTGATGGGCATTGATATGAACTATATGCTCATGATTGATTTTATCATCTGGCTTGTGTGCTAGTTAGTACTGAAGTATTTTCTCCTCATTTTGTATAGACACAGGTGCACTCTCTAGCACCTTTTGGGGCAGATCTATTTTCTGAAGATAAGGTAGAGGATAACATGACATGGAATTTTGTGGCTGGACTAACTGTTTCACGAGAAATATTGGAGAGTTATGGATGTGTCGTGCGGGTGATCTCACCAAAATTAACAGATGCTGCAATTGGAACTGGGGGAACCCGTATAGAACTCTGGTTTCCCTCTTTATCTTCTTCATCTGTCGTAAATGGCCCTTCTCATGAGGATTAACAAATACTGGGAACTCCACTGTCATTCATTCAGTTGTTGAAAGAACATGAACATACAACCAGGTTCCTGCTTAATCCTCTGCAGATGCTGAGATGGAAAAATTTATAAGAGCATGTACTTTTCTGATTCATCTAGAGACACAAATCTGCCAAATTACTAACTTCTCCCATACTGGAACTATGTGGAAGGTATAGCTAATGATACTAGAAGGCTCCTTTTGGGTTTGTCAACCGCTTTCTCTCGTTGTTCAAGCCTTCTACAGAAAAAACAATCCAAGAAGACTCTTTTGTATATATTTTAGCGTAGTAGCTGTTCCCTTTTATGGTCTATTATCTGTTGTGTTGCTCACAACATTGTGATTTGACTATGGACCAGATACATGGACAGAATTCGCCAGTTGTATAGATCACTATCAGTATACATCTACAGATGCTCCAGATGAAACTATTTACATTGCTGGGACTTTTATTGGATAGAAACTAGCAAATACACACACACACACACACATTCTCTCTCTCTCTCTCTCTCTCTCTCTCTTGATACTAATTGCTACAAGTTCCCAAGAATCCTCTCCCCACATCCATGTTCTCCAGCATTGTTGGGTATCGTAGTCTTAATAATATCAATCCCTTTCACGTAAATGTTAAATGGCGATAGCTTCTTTATTAGCTTATTCTTTTTTCTCTAATTTAGTATTCAAAATTGTGCGGAAGAATATTTTGGAAAGACTCATATTTTGCTTCTATACTTCACTTTCCTTATGCATTGCAGTTTGAAAGATAATAGGAAAATGTAATTTTTCTGTTCCATTGGGACTAATTTTTCATCCAGCTAATTAATATAAATAATTATTTATTGTTGAAAGAAAAGAGTAGAACATTGAATCTTTGGCCTAGCGATTAAGAAGATGGAGGTGCGTGCTTAGATCTAAGTGTAGATATTCTTTTACCATAAATATGGATATCCTTTCCAACTTATTTGTACTAGAAGATTCAATAATTTAGTAATTATTGATGTAAATAGTACTTCATTCGCCATCTAAAGAATGTAGGTTTAACGTTGAACCATTGAAGGCCACCAATGTAAAATTTTTTAAATTGAATTCGAATATCAATTTCTTAACATATTTTTAAAAACTATACTTAAAGAAAAAGATAATATTTGACTTTTAAACTATTAGAGTCAATAAAAATGTATAATAATAGCAATTATATATTATTACATATATTTTATTAAAAATCCTCTGCCTTTAGCATTTAAAATTAGAAGGTTTACCTTTGAGTGTCTTTATGGTTATATTGATTTTGCTGGCAAGAGTTGACTTTAATTTTTGAGTTTTGTGCTTTTGTGTCTTGTGTTAAAAGTTTTGATGGGAGCTTGCTATGACACTGTGTCTGTTTTGGAGCTAACTTGTGCAGAGGAGAAGATGTTTTTTAAGTTATATATATTGCTATACCTTTAAATTCAAGAAAGTATGGTTGCATTGTATTGAAAGAGGAGTGAATTTGTAGAATAGGTTGAATGTAAGGGATGAGTCAAATAAGACTCACAGTGGCTTGTTTTCGGGGACATAGAATTGAGGAATTGAAATTAGCCTAGTGCTTCATCTATTGATCAAGTTGCTAACTTGCTATAGGCAAAATCCAGGCACATGACCATTTTTTTTAGTTGCTTGAGGATTGTAAAGTTAAGTGAGGCACATGACCAATTTTCTAGTTGCTTGTGGATTTGTAAAGTTACGTGAGTTGAGTGCGGATGCACAAAATGTCTTCTTGACTTTGCAGGACTGAGCATGAGGTTTGGATCTTTGCTGGGGTTTTAAGGTTTCTAGTACTATAAAAATCTATTGGGGGTAATCTAGTGTATGAGGAATTTTTGTTGGAGCTGGTGATCCGGACTATTTCCCTCTTGACGATGAACCTTATCCCCCGTCATCTCACTAGCGGACCTTGACCTCTGTTATTTTGAGGTCATATCTAGTATTCAGAATTTGCCTCGATTTGCTCGCAACCCCATTGAAATAGTGCTTTACCCCTAGATATCGACTACGGAACGAAGAATAAAATTTTACGACAGCTTTGCCGTAGACATTCACTTGTATCACATCATCTTCAACCAACCTCCACACGAGATAGTTTCTTTAACTCTTGAAGTATGTTGTGCAGCTCCAATTGCTTAAACCCAGCTGAAACTATGAGGCTTATTGTCTCCATATGTTGCGGTGTCATTTTTGGCTTATTCATTGGAATTTCATTTCCTACTGGTTCATTAACCAAGGTATGGATAACGTCTTCCTTTCTCATACAATCATATGGTGGTCTTATTCGATTCGTGCAGTTGTTGTAATTTCATATACGTCCAATTAAGTAACTTCTTTCGATTCCAATTTGGCAGCTAAATATTACAACCAGTATGTTTGTGAGCAACTTCCCAATTGCTAGAGACACAAATAACATTGATTCTTCGATCAAAAATCACAATGGTACAGATCAAGTGAAGGTATTTTCTTCTTTCTGCAGTTCTTCCAGAAATAACAATTTTATAGACATCAAATGTGAAGACACTTGTGCAAAATGCCTTCTAAGAATACAAAAGGAACTTATTCTTGCTCTTCTCCTTTAAAAGGAGTTTGTGTACACATTGAGTGACATGGTTTTTCAATAGATCCCTGCTAGAGTTGAATATATGGTCATCAACTCTATTATTTTCTGGATAATGGAGAAATCCCCGCCGGTGGCACACTGTTTAAACATGGTGAAAAATGGGCCTGTTCGTCTACCTTTCTCAACTTAAATACCAGACTTTGTTTGTGGCATGGTTCGAACCAATGCATGCGCTTAACCGACAGATCATGCATTACTCTGTTACAGCTAGACCAAAGCCCGGGGGCGGTCATCAACACCATTACTGAAGCTAAACATTCCAAATTCTAGCCTATCCTGCATAGCAACTGTTAACAATGCATCACAATCTTCCAAACTTTTTCCATTTTCAATATAACTTCATAAGTTGCACTCTTTGCATCATATTTAAGTTAAATATGCTCACTAAGTGCTGCCTAATCTATCTTCTTCATCTTTGTCTTCTTTTCTTCATGTGAGTGAGTACTGTGTTTGATGTTTGAGATTATGCAAGTTAATATTCTAAGATAAAAATCACATTTTTTTGTCTGATGGTCATCCTTATGCTGACCAGATTTGGGTTGAATCAAACCCAAGAGGGGCAGAAAGATTACCTCCAGAGATCGTTGCTTCTGAGTCCGACTACTATACCCGGAGATTGTGGGGAAAACCCAATGAGGTAAGTGTTTTGTTACAACTTCTGTATCATGTTTCCTTAACTCCTTAGACCTATACTCTTATCATGTTTATCTGCAGGACCTACCACGCAGCAAGCCAAAATATCTGGTAACATTTACTGTTGGTATTAGTCAGAAGTATAATGTTGATGCTAATGTAAAAAAGGTATATCAGTCTGTTTCCTTTTATAGGTCCCTCCCTCCTCTCTGTTCCCAATTCCTCACTCATTTTTCCTGTGCAGTTCTCAGACGACTTTACAATTCTTCTTTTTCACTATGATGGTAAGACGACTGAATGGGATGAATTCGAGTGGTCAAAACGAGCCATCCATGTGAGTGCTCGGAAACAAACAAAATGGTAAGTAAACCATGTTATTGACAAGAACTTACCTGTGATCAACTTTAAACAATGTTAGTGACATGAAGTTTACCTCTTTATAAGGTGGTATGCAAAAAGGTTTCTGCATCCAGACATTGTCGTCCCATATGACTATATTTTTATCTGGGATGAAGACCTAGGAGTTGAGCATTTTGATGCCAAGGAGTAAGTATTGTCTAATTTCCTGTGTTTAACGACACAATATCTTAGTTTTTCTAAATTCGCCTGTCCAACACCAGGTACATTAGACTTGTCAAGAAGCATGGTTTGGAAATTTCACAGCCAGGTTTAGATCCCAAGAAAGGAACAACATGGCAAATGACAAAGAGAAGAGGTGATGGTGAAATTCACAGGTAAGAGCCAGGAATCCCATGATATCATTTATCTATGGAGTCCTATTTCGCTCTCATCCTTTTAACTGTTTTGTACTTGTTGATCAGGATAGCAGAAGAGAAACCTGGTGTGTGTCCAGACTCCCATTTGCCTCCATGTTCAGCGTATGAATAGTTCTCCTGTTTGCTGTTTTGTTTCACTTCTTACTTTGTCCTTACCACATACTCTTCTCTGTTTTCAGATTCATAGAGATCATGGCTCCTGTCTTTTCCCGAGATGCATGGCGTTGTGTGTGGCATATGATTCAGGTATCTCAGCGTGCATATTAAATGCAGAGAAGGTCATACACTTTGTGCTATGTTGAGATTGACTGTGTTGTTTTGTGACTTGTAGAATGACTTGATCCATGGTTGGGGACTTGACTTTGCACTTCATAAATGTGTTGAGGTAAGCTCAACTCATCGAATGAATTGAGTCTTCTTAGCTACTTTCTTTCACATGTATTCGTCTTATTAGTACCAAAGCATTTAAGGCACTAAGCATATATGCTATTCTGTTTTGAAGCCTGCTCATGAGAAAATTGGAGTTGTAGATGCTCAATGGATTGTTCATCAAAGTGTCCCTTCCCTTGGAAATCAGGTAACAAGATGAAGTGATTGTAACCAACCTAAGTTGCTTCAACACAACAGTTTAGGTGCCGCACCCGTGTCGATACGATACTAGTATGAATGTGGGTATGGGATCCGTACCGGATCTGGTCAAATACTTTTGAGTAGTTTGACCACGACATACGAAAAAATTCGAGACGATATACAATTTGATTCCCGAATTCATAACCAAAATTAGGGTAAATTTGAAGAAAATAACATATTTTATCCAGGAAATCAATCTTTTACTTATCTCACTTGAGAATAAAAAAGAACTCCACACTTTACAAGCTACACGTAAGTATTCCACAAAATTTCTCTTAGTTTAGAGATATTTTTATATTTTTAGAATTATTTTTAGCCGGATCCCCGCACTCGTATCCATAATAGGATCCATATCTCCGAATTTTAGAATTTCCATTTCGAAGAATCCGACCTCTAGATCCGCACCCGTATCCGAGCAACTTACTAACCAACTATATTATGTGACATGTAATATGCTAGTTAGTGCAACTTGATATTGGAAAGAGAAAGCCATCTTTAGTTTATGCCAAATGGAATAGATTTTATTTGGGTATATGACCACTTTTTTCCTTTCCTCGTTCATTTCTATACAGGGGCAATCAAAAGATGGGAAGGCTGCATGGAAAGGGGTAAGTACCTCTATGTTACATTCGAACACTTGGGCATATAATCTTTCTATTGACTGTTCATTTATTCCTTTGGGATAGGTCTCTTTAGCTACTTGTTTTTCATTATTTTCCACTTTAAAACTTGAAGCAGGTGAATTGCTGTGTGATTAATTGAACTTGTGTGTTGTTGTGGCAGGTGAGGGAGAGATGTGAAAATGAATGGGCAATGTTTCAATCAAGGGTAGCAAATGCAGAGAAAGCCTATTTCAAGTCAAAAGGCATTGATCCTTCCAATTTCAAGTCAAAAACCATTGATCCTTCTAATTTCACATCTCATTGAGTTAACTTATAGTCAAGTTGATGGTTATACATACTCTTGGCAATTTTGCCTAGGATTATAGGTGATTCATCTTGTAAGATAAATAGTCAATAGTTCTTAAGATACATTAAAATTTTAAAGTAAAGAATATTATAGAGATTCTTTAATAGAATCGCATACATGGCTGCAATGTACTTATAATAAATTAAGTTTGAAAAAACATTGGTCATCCATTATGGTTAGATTAAAGCCACTTTAAGTTTAAATAATTCTCTACAAGCATATTACAAAGGAGATAGGTTTAAAGAGGATAAAGCCGATGAAAATGGGGTTAAAGTCAACGCTCCATTTTATATAAGCAATCAAAGTAATTTGTGATGATTTATTTCTAATCTCCATCCAAATATGGGAGGTCTAAAACAACTCTTAAATCCTCAACTCCTATCTCACATTCATGGGGTAACTTTTTAATTAAGTATTCTTTTACTAGATAATGCATTTGACGTGGATAGTGGCAAATGTAGTACTTAAAATTATTATTTTTTACTTAAAATTATATTTATGTTAGTCGATCGATGAGTCACTTTCAAATTAAATATATTCAGTCATGTGAATCCTCCTCAATGACGTATGTATATACTAGTTATATACTTTTATTGTTGATTTTTTCCCCCATATAATATGTGTATATTAAATTTGCAATACAAAGGATAATAGATGTATTGATGTGTAGTAATTTAAAATTCTGAATCTGCTTCAGACAAAACAAAGGATAAGAACATACAAAAATTTCCTGATTAATCCTTTGTGGATATCGAGGTGGTCAAACATAAAAGAGCATGTATTTTTTGATTCATCTGGTGATACAAATCTGCCAAATGACTGAAACTGAGCAATTGTGGAAGCTATAGGTGTATCTCCATTTTGTTTCCATCCAAAATACTTTTTCCATTGTTTTTTTCGTGTTTCATGTTCATTAGGTTAGAATTAGATTAAGGTATGAACTTACAAACTTTCATGCCCCAAGACTCAAGAGCGCCAACAATCATGTCTATTTCCATCTTCATTTCCTTTTTCTTTTTTTTGGGGGGGAGGGGGAGGAGAGTTTGTTAAAAAGTACGAAAAATATTTAAGGAGACAAAAAATCTTGGGAAAAGCCAATTTCGGACTTGCCTCCTTACCACGTAGAAGGTTATATGTTCAAGATTCTTACACCGGAGATAGACATGCGTGACTGGACATTTTATTGTATACTTGTATAGAAATTAGTTGAAACTATACAAATCAAGATTTGATTGCTTTTGATCTTAAGACCTGAGACTTTTAGCTCAGCCCAAGTCAGCTTCTAGCCTCGTGGGATTAGCTTAGGCTATCTCTAGTGACGGAGACAGAATTTTCATGAAGGGATTAAAAATTTAAAAAGAATACGTGAAGATTATAGGATGATAAACGGGTAGGACGACTAAGGGAAAGACTAACCTTAACTCGCCTTGTCATGTCCCTTTTTAATATTTCTTCCTACTTTTGCCCAATCCAATCGAGCCCTTTTCTAAAATTTCTTGCGTTTTTTTTTCTTTCACTTTGTAGTGTTCTATTTTATTTTATACTTTTTTCTTCTTTTCAAATTAGTGCCCTGTCAATTATATATTATCTGTATGAGGTCGAACTCGAGACGGCCTACATATGGATAAATCGGGCTCGAGTCTATACGGTTGGTATCAATCGTAACTACTGCTCGGTAAATCGGGGTCGAGATACCAAATATCGAAGGTCGAGACCGAACAACATCGAATCAGAACACGAAGCCATGGTGCCCGAGATGAGTCTGTCGAGCTCGATTCCGGGAAATGTCCTAGGGTAAGTTATCAAATTTGAATAACGAAGGGACCAGAAATCCCGTAATAAGTAAGTATCTCGGCGAGAATCACGGCATCAATCAACAAGAGCGTTAAATCAGCAAATCAAGAGATATTTTACCTTGTAAACAGATTCTTGCCTTGTATAAAAGATTATCCCCACGCTATATAAATGGGCAATGTAATTGTTCAAAGGCATCACACGAAACAATCATCAATATAAAGAAAAGAAGTCTGCTTTTATTATTTTATACATTATTTTAATCGCCTGTTTCCATTTATATTTACTGTTCATCTTGGAGGAATCAGCCAAGGCCAGAATCATCCAAGGCTTGTGGTTTGCATTTCTTCTCCATTTATTTACTGATTTTAATTTCCGTTATATCATCTGTTATTTGTATCAAACTAAATCACGTATCTTTAAAATCACGTATAAATTCAATTGTTATCCGAAACCAAGGGTAAACAGTTTGGCGCCCACCGTGGGGCTAAGGATAATAGTGAGTGTTTGATACAATTTTTTGTCACGCAAATTGTTTTACGCTTGCTCTTTGAAATATCTCTGATTTCAGGTTACAGTACAGCTATGTCGTATTCACAATCTGTGCCTTTGTACGTCGATAATGAATTTGATCATCAAGGCGAAGACAACAACACAGCACCCGGTGATGAAGTCCCGATCGATGCTAATTCACAAGTGGCAGTCGATGTAGATCAAACTACTAGCCCGTCAAATAGCGTTCGAGGGAACATCGATCAACAACACAGGGTCCCCAAAACGACGAAAGAGACGGGATCAGCCTCATAATGATCTTTGACATGCTGCAAGCCCAGCAGGAAGCCATTGCTCAATTACAAAGTCGAAGCCAAATATCGAACAAAGTTGAGCTCGGCCCTTCTCGGGGAACTGTTCCTAGGAATGAACCAGTTACGGGAGAGCCGAATGAAGGTGAATCGGGGGCAAACTCCGGTATTATGAGGATGCTCGAGGAATTAACTAGACGAGTTGAATCCGGAGAGAAAAAAATCAAGGCAAACGATAAAAACGTGGAAACGTACAACTCCAGGGTGGATCAAATCCCAGGAGCACCCCCGATATTAAAGGGATTGGATTCCAAAAAATTTGTACAAACACCTTTCCCATCGAGCGCCGCTCCAAAACCAATACCCAAGAAATTCCGCATGCCGGAAATCCCCAAGTACAGTGGAACAACTGATCCAAACGAGCATGTGACCGCATACACATGCACTATAAAAGGGAACGACTTGGAAGACGACGAGATTGAATCCGTTCTTTTGAAAAAGTTCGGGGAAACCTTGTCGAAGGGAGCCATGGCATGGTATCATAACTTACCCCCTAATTCCATTGACTCTTTCGCGATGCTTGCATATTCATTTGTAAAAGCACATGCAGGCGCCATCAAAGTTGAGACGCGAAAGTCGGACCTACTCAAAGTCTGACAAAAGGATAACGAGATGCTCAGAGAATTTGTATCTCGTTTTCAGATGGAGCGGATGGACCTGCCACCGGTCACTGATGATTGGGCTGTTCAGGTCTTCACCCAGGGGCTTAATGTTCGAAGCTCGACGGCTTCACAGCAACTCAAGAAAAACTTGATAGAATATCCTGCCGTCACATGGGCTGATTTACATAACCGATACCAATCAAAAATCAGAGTCGAAGATGATCAACTTGGAGCCCCTTCGGGATCCATTTATCCCGTTAGAACTCATGATAGAGTTCGAAGGGAGATTTATCGTGAACCAAGACTAAATAGAGATCGACATTGGCTATACCATGGGGATAGAAAGACCACTACAATAAGGCAAAACTCCCCAAGACACGAAAGGAGAAGCGATCGAGGTCAGAATAACCGAGGGCCCATAATTAAAGGCAACTTCGAGAGAACCACCGGTCATCAAGAAGCACCACGTTATCAGAGTACAATTTCAATGTTGATGCGGCTACTCTCGTATCAGCTATCGGTCGCATCAAAGACACTAACTGGCCTCGACCGTTACAATCGGATCCAGCCCAAAGGTATCCTAATCTGATATGCAAATATCACGGTACTCACAGACATAGAACAGAAGATTGCCGACAATTAAGAGAGGAGGTAGCAAGGTTGCTCGAAAACGGGCTTCTTCGAGAATTCTTAAGCGACCGAGCAAAGAATCATTTCGGGAATAGAAATAGACAGGCAAGCCAAGAAGATCCACAACACACAATCAACATGATTATCAGCGGGGTAGATGCCCCTCAAGGCCCGATGCTGAAACGCACCAAGATATCTATCACCAGGGAAAAACGCACTCGATATTACGCGACGGAGGGAATATTACATTTTAGCGAGGAAGATGCCGAGGGGATTATGCAACCTCACAATGACGCGCTAGTGATGTCTGTGCTTATACACAGAATTAAAGTAAAATGCGTATTGTTCGACCCAGGAAGTTCGACCAATATAATCCATGATAATCCAATCATGGGTCGTAGAACAACTCGGCCTGATGGATCGAATTGTTCCTACAGTTCGAGTACTCAATGGGTTCAACATGGCATGTGAAACCACCAAGGGAGAAATAACATTACCGATAAACACTGCCGGAACCATTCGAGAAATGATGTTTTGCGTAATTGGAGGAGACATGAGGTACAACGGTCTATTCGGAGACCATGGATCCACGACATGAGAGCCGTGCCTTCGACGCTGCACCAAGTGCTGAAATTCCCATCACCCGATGGAATCATAACGGTTTATGGGGAACAACTGGTTGCGAAAGAAATGTTCGCGGTGGAAGAAATAACACCAGCACCAATAGTTCCTTCGCAAAGGGTCGAGAACAAGATAAAATAGCAATCACAGACATCATCTTCAACAAACTTAGATAAACAAACATATGTCGAGGATGATGATTACGGAATCCCCAAATCTTTCATCAGTCCCGATGAGTCTGATGCTACCAAATCAACGATTGAGGAACTCGAGCAAGTCTCATTCCGAGATGACTTGCCCGAACGAAAGGTATATCTGGGCTCGGGCCTAAGCTCCGAGCTCAGGACAAAATTTATCCAATTCATTATAATGAAGATTGCTTCGCTTGGTCCCACCTTGATATAACAGGTATACCGCCGGAGATAACAACTCACAAGCTGAGCCTATATCAAAAGTTTCGACCGGTCAAGCAAAAAAGGAGGCCTTAGTCCGAGATCAAACACGCATTCGAGGATGAGGTAACTAAGCTTCTAAAAATAGGGTCCATTCGGGAAGTTAAATACCCGGAATGGTTAGCAAACGTCGTAGTAGTCCCTAAAAAAGAGAATAAACTAAGAATGTGTGTAGATTATAAGGATCTGAATAAGGCATGCCTAAAAGACTCTTTCCCTTTACCTAACATCAATCGCATGATCGATGCTACCGCTGGCCATGAGACCCTTAGTTTTCTCGATGCTTACTCTGGCATAACTAAATACGAATGGACCGGGCTAATCAAGAAAAAACATCCTTCATCACTAAGTATGGCACATACTGTTACAGCGTGATGCCATTTGGGTTAAAAAATGCAGGAGCCACTTACCAACGCCTAGTAAACCGAATATTTGAAAAACAACTAGGAAAAATGATGGAAGTTTATATTGACGATATGTTAGTTAAGTCCCTACGAGCAGAGGACCATGTGAACCATTTGCAGAAAATATTCGACGTGTTGAAGCAGTACAACATGAAGTTGAACCCAAAAAAATGCGTGTTTGGTGTAGGCTCGGGCAAGTTCCTCTGTTTCATGGTCTCGAATCGAGGAATCAAAATCAGCCCCGAAAAGATCAAGGCTATCGAGGACATCACAGTCGTAGATAATGTGAAGGCTGTACAACAAGCTGACAGGCCGTATAGCCGCTTTGGGACGATTTATTTCAAGATCATCCGATAAAAGCCATCGATCTTTCAATCAATTGAAAAAGAAGAACAACTTCTCATGGACACCGGAATGCCAACACGCTTTAGAAGAGCTCAAAAGGTATCTGTCTATCCCGCCCTTGCTACATACACCAAAGATAGGTGAACAGCTGTACCTTTACCTTGCGGTCTCGGAGGTAGCGGTAAGTGGAGTTCTAGTTCGAGAAGAGAAAGGTACACAATTTCCAATTTATTACGTTAGTAGAACCTTAGGCGAGGCTGAGACTAGATACCCTCACTTGGAAAAACTAGCACTTGCTTTGTTGAGTGCCTCTAGAAAACTGAAGCCTTATGTCCAATGTCATCCCATTTTCGTCATAACGACTTACCCGTTAAGAAACATAATGCATAAGCCCAAACTCTCCGGCCGATTGGCCAAATAGGCTATCGAAGTAAGCGGGTATGATATCGAATATCGACCTCGAACCGCCATTAAATCTCAGGTGGTGGCAGATTTTGTTGCCGATTTTACACCATCCCTAATACCCGAGGTCGAAAGAGAGCTACTGGCCAGATCGGGGACTCCTTTGGGAGTGTGGACCCTGTTCAAAGATGGTGCCTCGCACGCGAAGGGATCGGGGCTTGGTATCGTGCTAAATCCCCCAACCGGTAACACAATTCGACAGTCTATCAAGACTGTAAAGTTAACTAACAATGAAGCAGAATATGAGGCCATGATTTGTAGGTTTAAAACTAGCCAAAATCCTGGGAGCGAAAATAATCGAAGCTAAGTGCGACTCCCTTCTTGTGGTGAATCAAGTCAACAGAACATTTGAGGTCAGAGAAGGACGGATGCAAAGATATTTAGACAAACTACAAGTTACACTACATAGGTTCAAAGAATGGACCTTACAACACATACCTCGAGAGCAAAACAGTGAAGCCGATGCCCTCGCCAGTTTGGGATCATCGGTCGAAGATGATGAGATCGAATCCGAAAAGGTTGTACAGCTCATGAGGTCGGTAGTAGAAGAAGGCCACGCAGAAATCAATACGACGAGTGTAACTTGGGATTGGAGGAACAAATACAGAAATCAATACGACGAGTCTAACTTGGGATTGGAGGAACAAATACATAGAATACCTCAACTCCGGAAAACTCCCCTCAGATCCTAAAGAATCAAGAGCCTTGCGCATAAAGGCGACTCGGTTCTGCTTGTCCGATGATGGAACTCTATTTAGAAGAACGTTCGACGGCCCCCTTGCGATATGTCTAGGACCGGGTGACACCGAATACATTTTAAGAGAAATCCACGAAGGTACTTGTGGGAACCACTCCAGTGCCGAACCCCTAATCCAAAAAATAATCAAAGCCGGTTATTATTGGGTTGACATGGAAAAGGATGCGAAGGAGTTCGTTCGAAAATGCAACGAATGCCAAAGGCATGCCCCGATGATCCATTGACCCGGAGAAATGTTACACTCGGTCTTATCACCATGGCCGTTCATGAAGTGGGGAATGGACATCGTTAGCCCTTTCTCTATACACTAGGTAAGGCTCAATTCATTCTTTTTATGACTGATTATTTCTCCAAATGGGTGGAAGCGCAGGCATATGAGAAAGTTAAGGAAAAAGAAGTAATCGAGTTCATTTGGGATCACATCATATGTCGGTTTGGGATGCCATCAGAGATCGTCTGTGACAACGGGAAACAGTTCGTCGGCAACAAAGTGACAAATTCCTCGAAGATAACAAGATCAAAAGAATCCTATCAATGCCCTACCACCCCAGCGGGAATGGACAAGCCGAATCTACCAACAAGACAATACTCGAAATCTCAAAAAGAGGTTAACCGATGCGAAGGGAAAATGGAAGGAAATATTGCCCGAAGTTCTGTGGGCTTATCGCACGACCGAGAAATCGAGCACAGGAGCCACTCCTTTTTCCCTGGTTTACGGTGCCGAAGCTTTGATATCAGTCAAAGTCGGTGAACCAAGTGTCAGATTCCGCTATGCGACCGAAGAATCAAACCACGAAGCTATGAATACGAATCTGAAACTATTGGATGAAAGAAGGGAAGCTGTCCTCGTCTGATTGGCCGCTAAAAAACAAAAGATCGAAAGATACTACAACAGGAGAACCCACCTGCGACACTTCAACATCGGAGATTTAGTACTTAGGAAGGTCACACCCAACACACGAAACCTGAATGAAGGGAAATTGGGACCAAACTGGGAAGGACCTTACTCCGTCATAAAAATTACCGGAAAGGGATCCTACAAGCTTGGAACAATGGACGGCAAACCACTACCAAACAACTGGAACGTAAGTCACTTGAAGCGGTACTACTGTTAAGGTATGGTCCTTCATTCCTTATTTTTATTTGTTTTTATTCTACATCGGCAAACTAACATTCGCAGGTACTAAATAAAGTTGCCTTGAATTCAGGGAGTATGGGATATTAGGACTGAAAGCACGCGTTGCACTCTTTTTTCCTTCGACCAGTTTTGTCCCAAACTGGGTTTTACGATAAGGTTTTTAATGAGGCAACCGGTAAATCGTGCTAACTTAGATTTGAAAGTCGATAAAAATTCGGTGACAACAATATTCGATGTCAATCATCAATCGACCTCAAATATTGGAGGGCTGCTTGACTACTTCGGCTTGGGAAAACATCTCTAGAATCCAATCAAAGATCATTAGGATTCAACATAAGGGTCAAACGGTCAAAGGAACCGTGCCCGGATAGATTGATCGAACCCCAGCTTAGATTGTACAAGCATATGAACAAGAATAAAGATCTCTTATATACAAATGTCTTATCTCCAATCGGACAAGCCCAAGGGCCATTTTAATTTTTTTTGTTCGATTAAACACTGCCCCACTCGGGGACTCATTCGAAAAACAAATTTATTCGAAGGGGCATAATACCTACTAAGGCAAACCCCGATTCTTAAAAGGCTAAGGCCATACCGAGTTAATGTAACTCGAAGGGGAATAAGACCTACTAAGGCAAACCCCGATTCTTAAAAGGCTAAGGCCATACCCAGTTAATGAAACTCGAAGGGGAATAAGACCTACTAAGGCAAACCCCGATCCTTAAGAGGCTACGGCCATACCGAGTTAAATGGCCAAGCCCAAATTGAGTCAATATAATTCAAGGGGACAGAAAATTTATCGAGGCAAACCCTCAGTTCTAAGGGTAAGAGTTAAACCAAGTCAGCAATGAAAACCATGGAAAGAAAGAAAGGAAAAAGGGCTTTTATATATACACACAACAAAATACGATTACAATAATGGAAACTTCATTACATAATGTCAAAAAGGAAAAGAAAGGGGCGCCTCATTTTGATCTCTCGGAGTCATCTTCCTCCGGAAAGGCTTGCTTTTGGCTTCGGCCTCGGTCTTTTTGGCATCTTCAATCTCGGCCGATAGATCGAAACTCCGAGCATGTATCTCCTCGAGGAAACAGGCGAGTTTGCCACTTCATGTGATCAACTAAATTTTTTGATTGATCTTGGGCAGCCTCGGCGTCGGCCTTATATTGGGCCACCAGCTCATCAGCTTAACTTTGGTTGCAGCAGCCTCCGATTTTGCCGTATGTAGCTTGTTGGCTAAAGCATCTCGATCCGAGGCGATCAGGCTGACTTGGGATTGGGGTTCGTCGGTGCTCTTAGTCAGAGCCTCGATTCTCCGTTTTACTTCCCTCAGTTGAGCTTCTACTGAAACCAACTGAGCGTGGAAGACCTCTTTTTCTAAAGCCAGCTGATAAATCTTGCTCTTCCACTCATTGGCTTCAGCTTTAGCCGCGCTTGCCTCAGATTGGAGTTAGGTGATTTGATCGAGCTGTTGCCCCACCTGCTCGACTAGGCCAGAATTGTCTCTCCGGACGAGATCTAGTTCGGCCCGAAGGTTCACCATCTCCCCTTCGAGCCACTCGTGTGTCCCGATTCTTCCCGGTGGCGAAGAAAAGCCTCATGATGAAGCACCGAGGCCTGCAAACACGAAAGGAAATATGGCAGTTAGCTAAAGTTTTAAAGTGCAAAACAGTGAACACCAGATAAGGCTTATCAGAAAATTACCCTATTCAATGCTTGCTGAGCTTCGTTGAACAAGCAGGAACAAGCAGGATGCATCCTTTAAAGTCTGCACCAATTGAACATCCTGTCGGTACAAACGCCTTCAAAGCAGGTTTTGCCATGGTTTCCTCAACATCAACAGGTTGAGTATCTTCAGTAGGTTGAGAGGAAGAAGGAGTCTGCCTCTGAGGAACGGATTTGGAGGTCTTCGCCATTGTTGTAAGAGATGAAGAAGTTAGAAGATGCGGGTGTAAGATAAAAACAAAGGGGAGATCACTTACAAGGAAACTTAGAGAAATTGAAGAAGGGAATTATTCAATTGATCAGATAACTTAAACGCCTGAAACTAAAGATGAGGAAGGGTATTTATAACCCCTCAAGGGCGGCGGTTCGCGTCCCAAGTCGGCAGAGCATTAATTAACATGTATCTGTTATTGCAGAGGTTTGTCTCATGTTTTGTCTTTGATGAGACGTTTTCGATACGTGCCACGTACGTAACTGTCCCACCGTCATTTATCAGAATAATGATTCGTTTCCTTTGATGGGATGCTCCGATGTCCGTGCCACACACGTCATAAGTATGTCGCCATTCAACCTAATCAAAAAATTGCGGCTCACATCGTTTTTCGTCATTACACTCCAAAAAATGAGGGACTATCTGTATGGGGTCGAACTTGGGACTGCCTACATATGGACAAATCGGGCTCGAGTCTATACGGTTGGTATCAACCGTAACTACTGCTCGGTAAACCGGGGTCGAGGTTAGCAAAGATCGAAGGTCGAGACCGAACAACATCGAATCAAAACACGAAGCCATGGTGCCCGAGATGAGTTTGTCGAGCTCGATTCCGGGAAATGTCCTAGGGTAAGTTATCAAATTTGAATAATGAAGGGATCGGAAATCCCGTGATAAGAAAGTATCTCGGCGGGAATCACGGCATCAATCAACAAGACCGTTAAATCAACAAATCAAGAGATATTTTACCTTGTAAACAGATTCTTGCCTTGTATAAAATATTATCCCCACGCTATGTAAAGGGCAATGTAATTGTTCAAAGACATCACACGAAACAATCATCAATACAAAGAAAAGAAGTCTGCTTTTATTATTTTATGCATTATTTTATTCGCCTCTTTCCATTTATATTTACTGTTCATCTTGGAGGAATCAGCCAAGGTCAGAATCATCCAAGGCTTGTGGTTTGCATTTCTTCTTCATTTGTTTACTGATTTTAATTTTCGTTATATCATCTGTTATTTGTATCAAACTAAATCACGTATCCTTAAAACCGCGTATAAATTCAATTGTTATCTGAAACTAAGGGTAAACAATGGCCAACTATGGGATACAAAGGGATTTTAAATATTGATGGAATTCATATCATCATTTGGGATGTCCAAAGCACTTTGTTGAATTGGAGAGTGCCTTGTATTTAGAATAAGTTTGTGTGCTTCAGGTTCTTTGATAATGCCACGTGAATTTAGTGCACCGATTTTTGCAACTGTTAAGCGTAGAAGAAAGAAAAGCAACTACTTGGGCTTACATTTACTAATACTAGGATAGAAATATGGAAAAATTGGAATTTAATAGCCTTTTATCCTATGGATTAAAAGTTGTGGGGAACGACCAACGCTTAAAAACTAAAAAATATTGCATCGAGTGGGAATTGTACTAGCAACGTTGGAGAAATATGAACCAATGAGCTAAGGTTCTGAGCTATTTCAATAGAATTCAATTTATAAAATATAAATATAAAAATCAAAGCTGATCTTATATATACAATATAATTTTTCGATAAAGGGTTCTAAAGGAGAAAATAGCATGGCGGGTCCAAAATCATACCATAGATCTCTACCTTCCCGGAGGAGAAAATGCTTTGCTCTTAAATATTTGTGCTACCAAAACACCATGTGCACGCAAATACCCAGATACATTGCTAGAGTTGAGCTCGTCAAAATCTTTCCTGACTCCTGGATCATAAATTATGAAAAGTTAAGAGAACTAAAGGAATCTCTGCAGTCTTGTGAGCCAACTTTTACTAAAAAAATAATAAAATCGTTTCCACAAGTTTTGACCATTCCTATCTTAAAAAATCCAATAAAACTATCGTTTCGTGCCAAATGTTTCAGTCCAAAGATAGAGACCCCGAAGAAAATCCCTTCTGGAATATATAAGCTATCATGGCAGAACATGATTGGATCAAGAATTTCAATAAAGACGGAAAAGGAGTTTGCTGGTTCAAATGACCCTTTACAGCATACTGCCCATAGAATCTTATACCACGTTATAAGAATGAAGTAAGAAACTACCAAAAAAGCAAACTTAATTATAGACACGAAAATTTTCCTATAAAAAGGGTGGCGTCACAACCCGTTAGGGATGACTTGCCAAGATGGCTTCACAACCCAATAAGGATAGCTTGCCAAATAGGGGCTAGCTTCGACAATCCGTTAGGTATGGCTTGCCAAGCTACACAAACAGTAAATTTGTTTATAGTCGCAAAAGTTTTCCTACAAAGGGGCTGACTTCACGACCCTTCAGAGATGACTTACCAAGCTACACAACTCAGAAAGCTTTTGAACTATAACCAAATTTAGCTGTTATAACTCAGAAAACTTTTGTGCTACAGCAAGCTAACTTTCTTAGGTTATTCCTACTCTATTTTCATACAAGGACTGGCCTTTCCATCCATTCCGAAAGAAAGAACAAGAAAAAAATTTAGAAGGAATTCATATGTAATATATCCTAAAAATTTATAATGGTTACAAGATGATCGCAACTACTACATTACCTCCTTTATCTAGATCTAGGAGGTTATTACAAGACAACCTATATTACAAGACAAACCTATCTTACATGGAAAACCTATCTACAAGTGAGTCCTCTTTGACATGTGAAGGACCTTAGGCCAAGCAACTAATATATACTAAAAAGCTTTTGAAAACATGTGAAAGAGGGGCAATATACATGGTAAAGAATGTGAAAAAATGTGAGAGCATGTGAAAGCATTTGAAAGTAGGATGATATATATGACAAAGCATATTGAAGCATGTGAAAGTGGGGCCCGGAGAGTACGGAAATATGTGAAATCTTGTCTTGTCATGGGTAGATCATTTTTTAGGTTATTTGGTAGTTAATGTGGGATTAAGGTGAGATTAGCATGGATTAAGGTTCAAATCTTCATGATTGTCCGGCGCTAATTCTGTTGCGTATTTGACCTTGCCTTTTGGACATCTTTTTAAAGATCTTCTGTAGTACCGCCCGGAGCTTGACGATCCTACTTCGATGTGTTCCTTCTTCTTTGGAATGTGAGATGCAATATTTAAACTCAATCTGGCGATGTCATGAGTGATTTTTTCTCGGATGACTTTGTAAGGTGTCTGGTATTCTTTTGCTGCTTCTCGGGCCCGTTCCTAGTGAGGATGAATGCTGGTATAATTCCAGCTCGATCATTCTTTTGGCCTTATTTCTCTTGGGATACACTTATTTTGCTGGAAGATAATTCTTTGTGCTTCACTGTATTCTTCTTCCATGGATAAAATGGATACGAAAAATTTCCACCATAATGATACTTCTGCTTGCGCCTGGACTTTCTATTAATTATCTTCCCTGGCTTATGAAACATGAATATATTTGCTTTGTATGAATCGTTGAAATATTTTATCCAATACAATCTAGGCTTGAACCATAATAGAAATACTTTAAGAGTAGGTTCAATGTTGTCAAAATCCTTGAACTTGTTGCACTTGAATTCCATGAAAATATAATACTGATGGCATAAGTACCAAAAAACCATAAAAGTTCCATGGGAAAATCCTTGGCTTGTGTTATGAATATATAGCAGAATGGATATTCTGAATTGACCTTGTAAGGCTTAAAAATGGATCCTCCATGTTGCCGAAAAATCTGGAGTTCGTAATAAGTTCTTCTTTCTATTATGATGGATAGATCAAAAGGATCTATGAGGTTGAACAACTCTTGTGGGTGATTCGTTGGCTTTTAATGAACTGGTTCGTGGTACATTTGAAATATTTGGCTGGTTGGCTTTTTTTTTTCGACTTCTTCTTTTGTAGTTAAAATCTCTTCGAAAATTCTTCTGGTCGAGACAGTAAATCTACGAGACATTATCCTTTCCTTTAAGGTGCTTGACTTGGAACTTGTATGGAGAGAAGCATTGGGCCCATCTGAGAATAAAGGATTGAAAATAATTTTTGCATTCATCTGGATCATCTTTGGGAAGATGATGTGCCGGGTAATTTCGGCACATTTTGATACTATTTGTTTAGAGTTAACTTGTTCTACTTGCTAATTATCACGATACTTATGTAATTTAGTGTAATTGTAGTGTGTTGAGTGAAGAGATCCAGAAGCATGAAAAGAAGTCCAAAAAGCCAACTAAAGGCAAGAAAAGAGGTCAGGAGCATCGCAGGTTCAATTATGCGATCGCAAAACAGCTATGCGAGTCGAATAATTCGCAGGAAGATCGCAGATGCAGACAGAACTTTAAGCCAACTTTCAGGTTGAGAATGCGGTTGCAAATGTGACCGCAAAACAGGAATGCGAACCGCATTCCCATCGCAAACACGAACAGAGTCTGGGTGAAAAATAGAGTGAAGATTGCGAACGCAAAGTCAATATGCGAACCGCAATTTCAGATA
Source organism: Nicotiana obtusifolia (assembly GCA_002018475.1). Lineage (NCBI taxonomy): Eukaryota > Viridiplantae > Streptophyta > Magnoliopsida > Solanales > Solanaceae > Nicotiana > Nicotiana obtusifolia. The sequence continues at coordinate 49,606 of MCJB01051651.1, forward strand.
CGACGAGAGGGAAGCTGACTGGTGTGATCTGCGATGGAACATGAAGATTTGCGAACCGCATTCCTGTTCTGCGACAGGAATGCGATCCGCATACGTGCAACGAGGTCAAGCTTGACTGCTGCTCGCCTCGGGTTTTGGGCTTCTATAAATAGCTTTTCTAGGGTTGTGTGAAGGGATACTTGTCAGAATTCAGAGTGAAAAGTACAGCTTTTGATTATTTTCGAAGTGAGAGAAGTTTTTGGGTGATCAAAACTGAGAATTCTATATTTTTGTAAGGTGAATTCAATTATTCTTCTTTGTTCTTTAGTTATCAATATGTGTAGCTAAACTCTAATATTGAGGTTGTGAACCCTAGATGGGTAGAATGTTATTGAGAGGTTGATATTGATTCCAATTTCGAAAGAAGCTGGATATTTATTTATTTCTTGTTCTTAAATTAATCGTTAGTGGTTGCAAACATTAACGAATGCCAATTTACGCTATTGTATCTTGGAAAAGTGAGATAGAGTTTGGTAGAGATAAATAACAATAATTCAAGGCTTTAAATCTTGTTTAACGAAATCACTTAGGAATAAGTAGATTTTAATTTGGCAAATGATTGGGTGTTCTTAAGTTTGACTCTTTTGTATTCGGGAGAATCATAAGAGGATACGTTATCCAAGTGTTGGGAAATATTGGATAATAAGTTAATAAGAACCGATTGCATATCAAGAACGGACTTCAATATAAATATCAAGAACATTTTACTATATTAGGGGGAACACAACCTTAGTATCTTAAATTCATATTTTTACGTTCAAATTATTCTCAAACTGCAGTTCTTAGTTTACTTTTCTTTACATATTCAACACCAATTTATTCTATTTGGCTACTTGATAGAATTACGACTAAGTAAAGTATTGCATTAATTGGATAATTGTTTCACGCCTATTCCCTGTGGGATTCGACCCCAACCTCGTTGGGTTACTATATTTGACATCGATCGCTTACACTATTGTTAAGGTGTAATTTGAGCGAATCAATAGGAAAATTGGATTAATTTAGAGATTTGTT
>MCJB01051652.1:0-20736 GCA_002018475.1 Nicotiana obtusifolia
TAGTTCTTTACCTTTTATTTGTTCAAACATATTATTATCAAAAATTATTTTTTGTTCATATGATTCCTCATCTTGATATTCTTTTTGTTTTATTATTTGTATATCACTTTCAGTCATATTCTATATCTTCTTCATCTATATCAGTAGTAGTTTCAGTTTCGGATAATTCATATATACTATCTTCACTTTCTATTTCATAGTCTATATAATCTAATTGGGTATAGTTATCATTTTCTATTATGATTTCAGTTATTTGTTTTTTCTTTGGATCCTTAGGTATTTTGCAATTTTTAGCTATGTGTCCTAGTTTTCCACAATTATAACACTTACATTCAGATAAAGTTTTCTTTTGTTTATGTGGTCTTTTATGTTTATAATTTTTTACATAGTATCTTTTTCTAGGTTTTTTTATACTTGTATTTTGTTCTATAAGGTGTTTTCTTATATTTTCGTTTTTTCTTTTTGTAGTATTTATCTGTGCAACCAAATTGAGGTGCTACTTTTGTTTTACAACAGGCTAAGTTTTTTATCAATATTTTTTCCATTTTCATATTTTCTTTATGCTTTTCACACAAATCTACAAACCATTTTTGTATAAATTTTATTCTAGCTCCTAATGTATCTGCTAATCCTGCATCATTCCAATCTGTTATAATTTTTGAACTAAAGGGTTCCGGTAGTTTAGTATAATATAGTTTTCTTATTTCTTTACTTTCATCAGCTGTATATGTTCCTTTGTAGTAGTATTCTCTCAATGCACAAGTATATTCATCCAAATAACACATATTACAAACAGTTAATTTATTCATTAAATTTCTATACATCTTTTTATCTTTCTCTTGTTCCTCTGTTTCTGTTGGCATACTACTAAATTCATTTCTTATTGCTACTTCATATTTATGTAATATTTCTATCGGTGAAGTTATGGGTTCATTGGTTGATTTTTTGTTATTTCGTAACATATTTTTACTTTTATCTGTCATATTTTGCATCCATAGTTTTACTGTTCCGAACAGGGTTCTTTCTATGTATTCTGGTGCATCAGTTATTGTTATTTTATTATCTATTAATTGTTTTGCCATATATCCACTCCAAAGTTGGATTGTTTTATTTATATCTTCTACGCAATCTAAGTCTAGGAAATTATATTGTTCTATTGATTTCCTAGGTGTCCATTTTTTATACAATTGTTTATCCCATTTTGATTGTTTATTCCATGGGGTTCTGTTTGTACCATAATGTCCATAATTGTTATAAACCGTTTGTTTTTCTAATATTCCTGATGTAGAAGGTTTATCTTCTATATCTCCCATATTTACTTCTAATTCCATATTTTTCATAAGTTCTGTATATGTTTCGCTAGTTTCTGAGTAGTGATCTTCTATGGTAATATCTGAATCTTCGTCGTTTACTTCTTCTATTTTTACTTCTTGGTCCTCTAATTGTATTTGTGTTTTAACTTTTTCTATTTCTTCTGATAATTTTCTTTCTTGTTCTTGTTCTTTTCTTTTTTCCTTTTCTTTTAACTTGTCTTCATATATTTGTTTTAACATTGCTAGTTCTTTTTCTAACTCTATTATTCTGGTATTTTTTACTTCTTCTATTTTTTGTATTTCTTTTTTCGTTTGTTGTCTAATTTTTTCAATTTCTTTATTTCTATCAATTTCCTCATTTTCTTTTGCTAATCTTACCATAGCTGTTAAACTATCTTCTATCTTAGCTGATTCTTTTTCTGGCATTAAGTATAATTGTTCTCCTATTTTCTTATATCTTCTTCCTAAATTAGAGTGTATTATAATTATTTCTACTCCTTCTTGACTTCTATATGTATTCTCACTTACTGCATATTCTTCTTTATTCATTTTATATTTATCTCAGAATTGACAAGTATATCTGTTAATATTTTCTTTATTTATGTTTAGATAACGGTTGAAATTATTTTTATGTTCATTAAACTGTTTAATAGAATCTTTCCTATATTTTTCGCTTAATGAATAATTTCTTTCTGTCAAGGTAATCCATTTTATTATTTTTCTTTTCCATTTTAAAAGACTCCATCTATGATTATTATGGAAACTAAGTGATCTAAATGAAGGGTGTTTTTTCATTTTTAATACTCTATTTTAAATACTACTCAACATAAACCATATCCAGATATACCTCTCTATTTCTATTTTTCTTTAATAAATACCAGGCTCTATATGCTGCAGGGTTCAAAAATATGAATAAGTGAGAGACATACTCAGATTCATCAGCACCCATGTGACACCTATTGTTATAGTACCATCCCCCTCCTCTACTATAGGTTATGTTGGGAGAAAGCAGCTTCATAAGACAATCCAGCAAAACATACAACATTATATGGGCTTTGAAGCAGCTTCATAAGACGATCCCGCAAAACATACAACATTATATGGGCTTTGCTTCTCCAAATCTTCTTCCAAGAACAATATGATGTTATATTCTCAGTGGAAAGAAACTTGTTTAAGGAGTTAACAGTAAAAACTCCACTTTTCTAATGCTTCCATTTAAGAGAATCTGGAGTATCTGATGAGAATTGTACAGTCTCCACATTATAGTAATTCTCCTGATGTTCTACCCTGCCTGCCTAGAAGAACTTCAAGTCTAACGCGAAAGGATGGGGTGATAAACCCAGTAGCTTTGTCTAGAACCATCCAATCATTATAGCTCCTCCTAAAATTGACTATACCAACCCTGCTCTGTTTTGTATTGAACCACCTAAGCTCAGTACACAGAGCTATCCTATAGAGTACAGGACCAAGTTTTTGATAGGTGTACCAGGCATCATGCCAAACCCCAGTTTAGCTTGATTTGCTAATTCCTCACACAAACATCTAATGTGTTTCCATACACCCCCACATAGTACAGGTTTATAAGGGACATGCACCCTTCATTCTGTGAGTGCAACATCTCTCTCCTTCAGCACTTCTGTCCATAGTACTCCATCGGACAAACCAAATCTCAATAACCATTTGCACAAGAGGCTTTTCTTCTGCCCTTTTAGATCCTTCATTCTCATTCCTCGTCAGTCAATAAATTTACTTTATAAAAAAACAAGCTTCCAGAAAATCAAATGACACATGACATTTGTTCAAGCTTGACAATTACCTACTTGAAATTCAACAATTCCAATTCACAATCCATCTGATGTTTTTATGTACAAATCCCATCAATCTGGATGAGTTCTCTCTATTATATCTTTTCTGAAGTGGAAAATAGCACAATGGAAAAGAAAATTTTAGAAAGGAAAGGGAAAAGAAAAAAAATTAAAATTTTTAACAGGGAAACATGCACCAGCACTTTGTTAGAACAAGTTATGCATTCTATGTAGGTGACTTGTGCGCATCCGATATTAGAAATTTCAAAAGCTAATTCCCATCTTATTAAGCAAAGATATGGTTTCCCAGACAGTATTACCATAATTTGAAAAACTTCCATAAGTTATATCTTTTTACTAAATAATACATGAATTTGTTCAACATTCCGTCTTCAGCTTTTATTGTTGAAAATAAGGATCTTGCAAAGTTTTGGAAAGACGCACAAGTAATTGCACAAAATAAATATAAAAGCATATGAATATAAGGTGCAATAAAATAGATATATCTAATTTTAAGCAGACACTACGTAAGAGTACCTTGAAGGTAGACATGAGATTCACCAAACAAGTGTTTTGGTACATCTAGTTGCTCATAGGTCTCAGGCCTGCATAGGATTGAAAAAGATGAAGAATGGACTGAGATACAGTTTTACTGATATACATGTAACTGATCAGGTCCATGTATAAAAATCACTCAAAACCAGGAAGTGCAGACTTAAACTCACTCCATTAGCACAATGTTCCCGGTTTCATCATCTGTATAAAGGTACGTGAAACTTTTTTCTGCAACAAATACTCCTGCACATGCAAGACCAATAACATCAAAATGCATTTGAAATTGGCATAGTATAGAAAATGGAGTCAAGCGAAACAGCCACTCATCTACAGCAAAGACTTGGATGTAGTCAACGAATTAGAAAAGTTGCCTCACGCAACTCAAGATATCGTCCTACATAAATGAGGTAATTTACAAGATTGGTCCCAGTCCTTAAGTGAGTTAACTTCTTGACAAGCAAGGATAAAACAAGTTATTCTGTACCACATGGATCATACTATCCATACATTCCGAATCAATATTTATGTGCTATTACAATGTACTGTAAAGAATCATTTGATAAAATGATTTTACCTCAAAAGGAATCAAAGGTATGAAATGATGTAATCGTGTTAACATCATTTATAATCCGCTAAATACAACTTGTCAAACATTATAGTCAAATCAATTTACGGCAAAAGCACTAAACTTCTAGGTGCCTAACCCTCAGGGAAGGTAAGAGTGTAACCCTCTAATTATATAGTCAAAAAAAACATTCAAGCTTAGGGTTCAACCTTAAAAAATCAAATTGTTTCCTTCATTAAGCCTAAGCTCACACAACAAAATGCAAAAGCCTTAAATTACATGGCACGAACCACTTATTAAGAAAGATACATAATATATTGCACGAGACAAGTTACACAACAAATATGATGGATGAGTTTTGGCAACTAGAGATGTGAAAATTCATACTTTCAACAGGTTCATCCGTACGAAATCTTTCATTCGACTTGCTTCCACTATCAACATCACGGAGCTCCACCTAAAATGTTTTTGCAAAGAACAAAAGTAAGTAATAATAAGATGTTGATTACTGATTAATAGATTTTATTGAAAGAAATGAGACATGAGAGATAAACATTATAACAACAGCTAATCTCATCAATGATTAGCAAATGTTAGAAAGTTAAGAGAAATAGGTAAGCAACTTAGATGAAGTTTCAGACTGACAAAGAACAAGGAACAAAATACCAACTGAATCGTAATTCTATCAATCCAAAGTTGTACCAAGATTTTCTTGACTTCAACAATCATAACTAATATATCCTTATCAAAGAAGAGCATTAATATCTCTCGTTCGTGATTGACTATAAAACAGAGGAATAAAGCCACTAAGCTTCTAGCTATTGACAACCAATACTAAAATTAATCCCAATTCTTATTCTATGGGTTCTTTTTTTCATCGAATAAGAGGTAACACTAAAACTTCTGTCATTATTCTCAAGCAGATAGGCAAATTTACTCCTGAAGACAATTAATGCTGAACACTGGAAGCTTATCGCTGAAGAGAAGTCAATAAGCTTTCACATCAAATAGAGTTGGATTAGATGACTCATTCTCCAAAAAAAAATAAAAGCAGTTGGATTAGATGATTAGCTACTTCGGATTTGCAGATAGTATGCTGCTGAATGCTGACTAGGGTTTTTACAACATTAAGTACATAAAGATTCGACATGCTATTGCTCCATAATCTTTAGTTTACATTTTCAGGATTAGTGGTGTTTCGTCAAAATGATACATAAATGATATATGAGAAACCGGAATCATAAGTTTCTGCCACGATGAAACTGCAAAAAATTTGAGAAAGCACCACCCGAGTCAACATTAATCCAGCACGTTTATTACCAGAAATAGGGGAAAATCATGAGAATCACAACAGGCATCACTTGAGCAAAAAAAAAAGATTGGAAACTCCGGATACAAGGAAGAGTATTATTCAAAGTCGGAAATCAACAAAATGGACGTACTGCCTGCATCATTGCCCTCTACTTCAATTTTTCTCCTAGACTTACAATCCATAATTTATCTGACATAAGTCTTACATAATAATTTCTTTTCTACGGTACAAACGAAGCAACTATTGGCTTGAGATAAGAACTCAAAAGTGCATCTGACATAAACCTATAAATATCAGAGAAAGTAGGCACAAGCCTTCAAACAGCATAACCAATAGAACATGGTTAAAATTGAGTTGCCATCGGACAACACAAAATTGGAGAACTCTGGGAATAAAAAAATGACCGACAAGAAAATCTTTCATATAAACTGGCTTAAAGCCACGTTCAAATGCTAGGTGCTTAGCAGGAAAACTAGAAACAACAAATGAACCTAGGCGCTAACCTAGATTCATCATCTGTAGAATTTGGTTGTACCCTGGACAAAAATTGCCTAATATCCATGTTAAATTTGGTTAGAGCTTTATCATCAGCTTTAGATTGATTACTACAATTAATGTTATGCAAATGGATGGATCAAATGGAAGCGAAAGCAACCAAGTATCATTTATGAAATATAAATATGATGGAAGGTATTCACAGTGGGAAGAAGCTAAAACAATAAAGAGTGTCAAATGCTCATTAGATGCTATTTGCACATATTTGCTTAACATTCTTTACTTATCAAGTATGTGATTATATAGAGCATAATCACATAAGATCAATGATCTGAAGGTGTAATTTCAAGTTCTTCCATTTCACAAAATGGAAGAAGAAATCAAACTGAGAAATTAGAGAAAGAATCTCAAAAATAAGAAGAGCAAATTATATGCATGAGACTGAATATCAAACCTGTATAATAGCTCCTCCTCTTCCTTGGGTTGTATGTTGTGCCTTTACCACCTAAACAATGTTTAATTTCATGAAGATAATTCGCCTTTACAAGAAAGCAAAAATTGGATATAACTAAGGAGAGAGATAAGGCAGCTATTAGCATAAACTAACCTCATAAATCCTTCCTGAGGAAATCGATAGCCAAAAGAACACCACATCATTATTAGTCTATGTGTATATAGACATATACAGAACAATAGTACAGAAATGTTGGCAAGCTAACCTTTTTTCTCAATCACATTTCCTGGCTTCAACTACACCAAAATAAAATGAAGGTGAGCACTTGAAAAATGAGAAACAGCAATTACAGATAAACTTCTGCTAGCCCATAGCCCACGCGTGTATTATCTTCCGAAATTAAATGAAGCCTAAGTACACAATAAATTTTACTAAATTAATCAACATACATGTCAATCACAATCTAAATGAGATCGGCCATATGAATTCCTGTTTATTTCACTCTTGTTTGGCCTACACAGTAAAGTTATTGATAGGAGGGAGAAATGTCCTAATTTAACCCTATATTATACTAAATTGCTCAGTTTTGTCATTCCTTATACTTTTGGTTCATTTATACCTTTGTTGTTAGCAATCATCTCGTATTTGCCTTGTCATTAACGGAGGTACAGCATGAAATGAGTGAACTCCACCAAGTTCTTTCGCAAGAAACAACTTTTGACTATAGTTTAAAACTACGCTCTGGTTGAAGCTCCATTAGGTATTAAGGACAACAGTGCGACTTTTTCTTAAGGACAAGTAATATCAGACCAAAATATTAACATAAGGCAAAGTTGCTCATATACCACAAGGGCAAAATACTCATATGAGAAGGAGCAAAATTAAATGAGTGATGACACTATGAACAATCATTACCGGTAAAATACCAATTGTTAAAACGTTCATAGGAAAATGATAACAGAGGATAACTTACATCGGCGCCGCGATATTTGACACCACGGATTTGAGTGGCGGACCACGGCGAAGCAAAGAGAGGATCTCGAGATTCGGTGTACGGCGAGGGAAGTGACTGTTTGGAATGAATACAAGTGGAAAGTGCTCTCGAAATCTTTGTGGAAGCGGATGAAGCTGAAGAAGAAGAAGAAGAAACAGCAGCTGAGTAGAGAGCTCGCCATAGTCTGTTCCTAAGAACTCGCATCTTTTTCTTCACAGAGATGGCGGCTTTGGGAAATGGGAATTTGAAGGCTATACTTATTGAGAGGTTAATTAAAGAAATTATAATGTGAGGTAATTGATAAAAAGAATTACTACAAAAATACTTGAATTGATGTTTGTATTTATATTATTTTATTAATAAGATTATAAATTATTCTTTGGAGGAATAAGATTCTCTTGAATTTCATCCATAACCTTTATATGCATGTGGATTTATTCCTTATTGATGTAGTACTAAAAACGTGTTGTTGTTTTTAATGTATTTACAGGGAAACTTAAGACATCCATTGGATTGATGTTTGTTTTTGTATTATTTTACTAGTACGTACAAAAAAGAATAAAATTTACAGGAAATATGTTTAAAACAAGATAACTAACTTATAGGATTCCATAAATATGATTTAAAAAATTTCATCTATGTATATAGCGATAAGGGATTAGATTTTGAATAGACTGATAGATTTTATTCATGCAGAATATGATTTTTTTAAAAGTAATTAGTGACGTGCAACTTTTTCCGTATCTAAAGGAGATTTCATTATTTTATCTGTACAACTCAAAAAGTAGGACAAAAATACCAAATTCCTAACGACTAGGTAATAAAAGTGCAATTTGCCTTTGTAGTTTATATAAGTTGAAGTTTGTAACACTCTGACCCCTTGTTGCATTAAGACATACCATATAGTTCTTCATGTAATTGTTTGTGAAGTTTTTAGATGGTATAATTGAGTTTAAAGGGTTCAGACGCGATAGAAATTTCTAGTGCAGCAACAGTGGCAATAGTGATGTGATCGTGGAGGAGGAGCTAAAACATAACCAGTTTGAGGAAAAAAATCTAATTGTTCTGCAGTGGCAAAGAAGGCCTATAATCGCATATCTTAGACCACAATTTTTTGCAACAATAAGAGGGATTGGTCCCCAACATTAATCATGTGATTGCAATCAAGGTCCGCAATTGCAACAAACAAAGGGAGTTGGGCCAAGCCCAGCTTCCAAATGACTGCAACGACGCCAAACTTTTGTATTTTGCAAAGTGTAACACCTCTCGAGTTGGATACACCACCTTGAATTCTATGGGAACGTTAAATATATTTAGATATGTTGTATAGTTTAATTCAGGGAGACAAGATCTCCAAATCAAACTCTTCTTTAATGTGAATATAACTCCTATTCATGATTGTATAACAGTTGAGTATAAATGTAAAGATTTTTTGTAACGGCTGCACATTGAATGTTATCTTTTTCAATCGATATCTTCCTTTCAGATCTTCATCCTCGGTTCTGGCGCCTTCGAAACTTACTCAAATCAGTCACATGTTTATAATTGGTGCAACTATTTGCTGACTCATATCTTACTTGTCTTCACTTCCACATGTCAACTCGACGAACATTCAGTAGTCGTATCTGAACTTTGCTGAAAGAGGAATTTTGAAGCAAGTCTATATTGTTAAGTAGAAGTATGAAAAAGAAATTTCTAAGTTATATACAAAATGGGCCAAACATGATAAGAAGGTAAATATCTTCCGTCCATCACTACACTTACCGTAAATAATGTATCAACTTATATAAACATGTATAATAATATTTAAGAGATATTTATATATTCATATAAACAATTATGCATTATTACACAGTGATGATATAAACTATAACATGATTTATTAGCACCTTTAAGTCAAACAAATCACACCTTAAAACTCCTCTAAACTATCTCAAATTTAAGATTTAAGCTCTCTAAAATATAATCAATCTTTTAGAACAACACTCGATCCAAATAAAATATTATTTTGAAATCCAAAATTGAAGTTTAAGCTTGAATTACTGCTCAGGCTGTTTTCCAGTTACAACTTCCAAAGCAACATTTATTTAATCCCACGTTTCCAATATGATCACAACTCCCAAACAAATTTCTGCAGCAACCCCCATTAAACTCAGATCCAAATTTCAAACAACCTACCAATGAAGGTTCGACTTTCTGGTCTTCTCCAAACACTAGTGAATCAGTTTATCCGTACTAGATTTTAATTTCAAATAGTACCCAAATTTAGTAATCAGAAATTTGGATCTTCATCCGATGCACTTTTCGGATTTCCCAAGACCTGTAGTTTTCGATTTTCAAGTTCCAATAGCCTAGATCTCAAATTCCTTTCCTTTGGCATAAGAAATCAACCTCGAGAGAGAAAGTGGTGCTGATCTTGCTCATGAAGAGCCTCTTAAGAATCACCACATTGAACTTGCTCTCAGTCCTCCTTAGCAGGAATCGGTAAAGCTTGACGAGGAGCTTGAGGTAAACATCGTCAGATTTAGAGGTAATCGTGTTTGGACTTTGCTGAAAGAGAGATTTAAAAGTGGGTCTTTGATGTTGGTTGAAGTAGGAAAAAGAAATTTCTAAGTTATATACAAAATGGGCCAAACAAGTTAAGAAAGTAAAACATCTTCTATCCACTACTACATGTACGGTAAATAATGTATTAACTTGTATAAATATGTATAATAATGTATAAGAGGTATTTATATATCCATATATATAATTATGCATTATTATATAATTGTTGATATAAATTGCTATATTGTTATAAAACAATAAGAGAAGAAGAAGAGTATTGCACACAAAAGTAAAGAGAGAATTCTTATTGATTTGGGATGATTTACAATGAAATAGAACACTTCTATTTATATAAAAAAGTGACTTACCCACCAAATAACAAACCCTAAAATCTATCTAAAATATAGACATTCACCTTAAATATAATTCTACTTGTAACACTCCCCTTGAATATCTATTCAGCAGATAATGTTCCTCGTTAAAACCTTAACTATAATAAAATTCAGTTTCAAAAATTATAGTGAAATAGAATACCTCTATTTATAGTGAAAAAGTGGCACATTATGACCTTTAAGCTCAAACAAATCACACCTTAAAACTCCTCTAAACTCCTTCAAATTTAAGATTTAAACTTTCTATAAATACTCAATCTTTTAGAACAATACTCAATTCAAATAAAATACAATTACGAAAGTCATAATTGAAGTTTCGAAGTTTTAATGAGCTTCAATAATTGCTCAGGCTGTCTTCCAGTTACAACCTGCAAAACAATATTTAATCCCACATTTTTAGCAATGAACACGACTCTCAAATAAATTTCTGCAGAACCCAATACTTTAAAATATTTTGTTTTAAATTTAACTCAGATCCGAACTTTGAACAAATCCAACAATGAAGGTTCGACTTTCTTGTCTTCTCCAAACACTGATGAACCATTTTATCTGTACTAGATTCTGATTTCAAATAATATCCAATTAAAATTTAGTAATTAGAATTTTGGATCTTCATCCGTTGCATTTTTCAGATTGCTCAAGACCTGTAGCTTTTGATTTTCAAGTTCCAGTAGTCTAAGTGTCGAATTTCTTTCCTTTGGCATAAGAAATCAACCTCTAGAGAGGAAGTGGTGTTGATATTGCTGATGAAGAGCCTCTTAAAAATCACCACATTGAACTTTCTTCCGGTCCTCCTTACCAGGAATCGGTAAAGATTGACGAGGAGCATGAGGTAAACATCATCAGACTGAGAGGTAGTCGGGTCTGGACTTCGTTGAAAGAGTTTAGAAATGAGTTTATGATGTTAGGTTTAAATATAAAAAAGCGATCTCAAGTTAAATATAAAATGGCCCAAACAGGTAAGAAGGTAAAATATGGACCTAATTAAGTAGTATTATTGCCACAACTAAAAGAGAAAGTAATTTAAACTAATTCTTTTATACTATTAGTTTATTCAAGTGCAACGATCCGACCGGTCATTTTGAGCATTTGCATTTCGTTCGGTAGTTTGGAGTCATGAGTAGCTTCACATGGTGTATTATAACTTGAGTGTATCGTCCGTTTTGATTTTCGAGTTGTTCGAGATTGATTTGAAGAATGATTCTTAGTTTGGAAGCTTTAAGTTGGAAGAGTTGGCCAAGTTTGACTTTTGTGTATTTGACCACGGATCGGAGTTTTTGATGGTTCTGTAAGCTGCAGCTGGCCTTTTTTCTCTACGTGTTCGCGATCGGGGTGTCACGACCCTATTTTTCCACCTTACGATGTCGTGATTACACCTAGTCTCTAAAACTAGGTAAGCCTAACATTCATGAATACTTAACGAAATTTAACAGTTAAAAAAACAAGATAATTCAATAAACTCATAATAAATCCAAAACAGAACATCTATAACAAAACTTCCAAAACCGATGGAACTGAGTCATCAGCTCTACACGAGTACACTGTAAAATTCCTAGTACAACCCGTCTAGATAAAGAGTAAACAGTAGTAACCTGCGGACACTGGGCAGGTATACCTTGAAATCTCCGAACTGTATGATCCACTCACTGATGCCTAGTTTGAGTCGAGGTACCTGGATCTGCACAAAAATATGTAGAAGTGTAGTATAAGTACACCACGATGGTACCCAGTAAATATCAAGCTTAACCTCGGTAGAGTAGTGCGAGGCCAGGTTAATTTACCTACTAGGATAAGAAAAGAAACTGAACAAGTATAACATAGTCTAATAATGAAAACGAGGAAATAGTGGCAATAAAGCAATACAACAAGGTAAGTTACAACAGAATTTAAAGTAATAAAGGGCAACAATGAAGGAAATACATAATAAGAACATCAAGAAAACTATACGGATAAATACAAGTGAGGTAAATGAGAGATAACAATAAGAATCACAATCGAGGTACCACCTCGTGATCTCATTTCACGATCACAATCACAATCTTTCCTTATACCGCCACGTGAGCCTTACATTTAGATAGTTTTGAAAATATTTTTTCCGAAATAGCTACACGCTTTAGCGCACCTTATGTCGTTGCGTGGCTTCAAGTAATTCTCTTACTAGCAATACATACATAAATCCCGCATCATGCCGCCGCATGCACATTAATCCATATCCTTATACCGTCGCAAGTACATCAATATCACAACACAATAATAACTCGCATCACAAGTGCTCATATGCCACAACTTGGCAAAAGAATGAACAGTACTAATATTTTCACAACAAATAACCCATGGCTCAACCACAATGTATACAACAATCTTAACAATAGCAAATTAAAAGTGAATAGCTCAATAAGAATGATATCTCAACAGTTAACAACTTCATCTCAATGTGATCACGACTTTTATAACTTCAACACCAATAACTCAAGAAGAAGATACTCCATAAAACAACAACTTCAAGTAAGTGATTCAACAACTAAAGAAGTAACAACACAATAAGTAAGATAATAACTTCAACTAAAGCATATAAGAGCAAATAACAAGTAAGAGGTGGAACAAGTGTTAACAATGTTAAATAAAGCATGTAAGGGTAGATTAACACATATAAGGGTAGATTAACAATGAAAGATATAACATGTTATGACAATTCATCTAAAGGCATGGAAAGAGTCTAAATAGCCTAAACCGGTCAATTACCACATTTAGCCCGTGTACCCGCTAGTCACCTTGCGTACATGGCTCTCATATAACACAAATAGCACAAACAACTCAAATCCTAAGGGGTAGTTCCCCCACACAAAGTTAGGCAAGATACTTACCTCGAACAAGCTAATCAATCCATTAGTAAGCCTTTCCCGCGAATATCCAACTCCGGACGGCTCAAATCTAGCCAAAATAACTTTATACCATAAATACAAATCATAGGAAACTATTCCGGACAATAAAGTTGCAATCTTTAAGAAAAATCAAAAGGTCAACTCAAAAAGTCCACCTAGGGCCCGCGTCTCGGAACCCGACCAAACTTACAAAATTCGAACACCGATTCAATAACGAGTCCAACCATACTAAAATTATCCAATTCCGACCTCAAATCGATATTCAAATCCTCAATTTATAGTTTAGGAAGTTTTCACAAAATTTTCAAATTTTTTCAACTCAAAATACTAACTAAATGATAAAAACAATGATGGATTCATGAATAATAATCAAATCAAAATCAAAAACACTTACCCCGATTAACTCCTTGAAAATCTCTTCCAAAATCGCCCAAAACCTCATCTGGACAGAAATCCTTCTAAGTCCAAAATGAACCCAGATTCAATCTGAATCACACTCGGGGCTCCCGAGATTCCATCCAAACATACCCTCAAGTCCCAAATCACATAACGGACCTACTCAAGGCCTAACATCACATCCAATAACATCAAATCTACTAATTGCAACCCAATTCAAACATATTGAATCCATGAACATTCAACTTTCAGAACTAACGCCGATTCATACCAAACCAACTCCGATTGACCTCAAATTTTGGACACAAGTAATAAATGACACAACAGACCTTTTCCAACTCCCAGAATTAAAATCCAGACCAATATCAACAAAGTCAACTCTTGGTTAAACTTTTCAACCTTTCAAACCTTCAACTTTCCAACTTTCGCCAATTCAAGCCAAAATGACCTACGGACCTCCAAATTAATATCCGGACACACTCATAAGTTTAAAATTACCATACGGAGCTATCGAAATCATCAAAACTCTATTCCAGAGTCGTCTACACAAAAGTCAAACTCCAATAAACTCTTTCAACTTAAGCTTCCAACTTTAGAACTAAGTGTCCTAGTCCACTCCGAAACTCACTCGAAACCAAACCAACCACCCCGGCAAGTCACATGACCACCATATAACATAGAGGAGGCAATAAATAGGGGAACGAGCCTAAAATACTCAAAATAACCGGCCGGGTCATTACATCCTCCCCCTCTTAAAACAAACATTTATCCTCGAACGAGTACAGAGACATACCTGGAATGGTGAAAAGATGAGGATAATGGCTACGCATATCATGCTCGGTCTCCTAAGTCGCCTCCTCAACTGCTTGACCCCTCCACTGAACCTTCAGTGAAGCAATGTTCTTTGACCTCAACTTTTGGACCTATCTGTCCAAGATGGCCACCGACTCCTCAACATAAGTCAAATCCTTGTCCAATTGGACTAGGCTAAAATCTAAAATATGGGACGGATCACCGTGATACTTTAGGAGCATGGAAACATGGAACACTAGGTGAATTGCAGATAAGTTAGGTGGCAATGCAAGCTTGTAGGCCACCTCCCCCACTCTCTCGAGGATCTCAAAAGGACCAATATATCTAGGGCTCAACTTTCCCTTCTTCTCGAATCTCATCACACCCTTCATGGGTGAAACCCAGAGCAAAACCTGCTCTACCAGTATAAATGCTACATCACGAACCTTCCGATCAGCATAACCCTTCTGCCTAGACTGTGTTGTATGAATTTGATCCTGGACCAACTTGACTTTCTCCGAGGCATCTCGAACGAAATCTTTTCCCAACAACCTAGCCTCACCCGGCTCAAACTAACCAACTAAAGAACGGCACCGCCTCCCATATAGGGCCTCATAAGGAGCCATCTGAATACTTGATTGGTAGATGTTGTTGTAGACAAACTCTGCAAGCAGCAAAAACTGATTCCAAGAACCCTCAGAATTCATAACACATGCACGAAACATATCCTCTAATGGATGAAATGATGTACTCAACTCAACCTGTGTGCCTAGCTCTAGCTGCACAACTCTCCAGAAGTGCGATGTAAACTGCGTGCCCCGGTCAGAGATAATGGATACCGGTATGTCATGAAGTCGAACAATCTTACGGATATAGATCTGAGTAGTTGCTCTGAAGAATAGGTAGTCACCACCGGAATGAAATGAGCCGACTTGGTCAACCTATCCACAATCACCCGTACGGCGTCAAATTTCTTCTGAGTCTGTGAGAACCCCCAAAGTCCATGGTAACACGCTCTTAGTTTCACTCGGGAATCTCAAGTCTCTGAAGCAGACCACCCTGCCTATGATGCTCATACTTCACTTGCTGACAATTTAGGCACCGAGCCACATACTTCACTATATATTTCTTCACTCTCCTCTACCAATAGTGCTGCCTCAAATCTTAATACATCATAGCGGCACCCGGATAAATGGAGTACCGCAAAATGTGGGCCTCCTGAAGGATCAACTCACGTAGCCTATCTACATTGGGCATACATAACCAGTCTTGCATCCGTAGTACCCCATCATCTCCGATAGAAACCTCCTTAGCATCGACGTGCTGTAGCGTGTACTTAAGAACAAGCAAAGTCGTCATACTGACGCTCTCTGATGCGCTTATATAAAGAAGACCAAGAAACCACGTAAGCAAAAACCCGACTAGGTTCCAAAACATCCAATCTAACAAACTGATTGGCCAAGGCCTGAACATCAATAGCTAGTGGCCTCTCTGCTGCCGGTAGATATGCCAAACTACCCATACTCTCCGCCTTTCAACTCAAGGCATCAGCCACCACATTGGCCTTCCCGGGATGATATAGAATAGTGATATCATAGTCTTTAAGCAATTATAACCACCTCCGCTGCTACACATTAAGATCTTTCTATTTGAACAGTTGCTGGAGACTCTAATGGTCAGTATTGACCTCACATGGGACGCCGTACAGATAATGCCTCCAAATCATCAATGCATGAACAATAGTTTCCAATTCCAAGTCGTGGACATGATAATTCTTCTTATGAGCCTTTAAATGCCGAGACGCGTAGGCAATCACCCTACCATTTCATCAATACCGCGCCAAGGCCAACACATGATGCACCACAATACACAATGTAAGACCCTGAACTCGTATGTAACACCAATACTGGGGCTGTAGTCAAAGCAGTCTTGAGCTTTTGAAAGCTCGCCTCACACTCATCCGACCATCTGAAAGGAGTACCCTTCTGGGTCAATCTGGTCATAGGTGTAGCAATATATGAGAAACCCTCTACAAAACGGCTATAATACTTGGCCAAACCAAGGAAACTCCAAATCTCAGTAGCTGAAGACAGTCTGGGCTAGCTTTGTACTGCTTCAATCTTCTTTTGATCCACCTTAATCCCCTTACTCGACACCACATGACCCAAAAACACCACCGAATCAAGACAGAATTCACACTTAGAGAATTTTCCATACAACTTCTTCTCTCTCAAGGTCTGGGGCATGATCCTCAAATGTTGCTCATGATCCTCCCGACTGCGGGAGTACACCAAGATGTTGTCAATAAACACAATGACGAATGAATCAAGATATGGCTAGAATACACTATTCATCAAGTGCATCAATGTTGCTAGGACGTTGGTCAGCCCAAATAACATCACAAGGAACTCGTAGTGACCATACAGGGTCCTAAAGGTAGTCTTCGGAATATCGGATCCCAAATCTTCAATGGATGATACCCTGACCGCAAATCAATCTTTGAGAACACTTTGGCACCCTGTAGCTGATCAAATAAGTCATCAATATGTGGCAATGGGTACCTGTTCTTCATTGTAACTTTGTTCAACTGCTGATAATCAATACACATGTGCATAAAACCATCCTTCATCTTCACAAACAGAATGAACACCCCAAGGCGACACACTAAGCCGAATGAAACCCTTAGCAAGCAACTCTTGCAACTGCTCCTTCAACTCTGCCAGTGCCATATGATATGGTGGAACATAAATGGATTGAGTGTCCGGCGACAAGCCAATACTAAAATCGATATTTCTGTCGGGCGGCATGCCCTGGAGATCTGTTGGATATATATCTTGGAAGTCTCTCACTACCAGAACTGACTCAATGGTAGGTGTATCAGCACTGGCATCTCTCACAAAGGCTAGATATGCATCACACCCCTTCTCAACCATCCGATGTGCCTTAAGAAAGGACATAATCATGATAGGAATATAATCCAATGTACCTCGCCACTCTAACCACGAAAAACCTAACATAGCTAGTGTCACAGTCTTGGCGTAACAACCCAGAATAGCATGATAGGGCGACAACCAATCCATGCCCAAGATAACATCAAATTCTACCATAATGAGTAACAACAGATCAACTCTGGTCTTAAAACCACCAATAACAACTAAACACAACCAATACACACAATCCATAATAATAAAATCTCACACAGGCATGAACACATATACATGAGAACTCAAAGAATCACGAGATATATCCATATACGGAGCAAAGTAAGATGACAAATATGAGTAAGTGGAGCCTGGATCAAATAAGACTGATGCATCTCTATGACAAATCGGAACAATACCTGTGATGATGCGTCTGATGCGACTGCCTCCGTTCTACCCCAAAAAGCATGGAATTTAGCATGGCCTCCCCTCTAGGGTGACCCCTACCCGCCTGAACCCCATCCCTAGCTGGCTGTGCAGGTGGAGCAGCAACTGGAGCAGCAACCACGATCTGAGAAGTCTATGGAGGCGCACCCCTCCTAAGTTTGGGGAAGTCCCTCACCATATGTTGGGTATCACCACACTCAATGCAAGAACTCGGTAGGCGTGGTTGCTGAAACTAGCCCTGGCCTAGTCGGCTACACTGATCGCACCTCGTGCAAGAGGTACACTAGACAGTGGCGGTGCATAATGGGCAACCCGAGACGTGGAAGTAGCCGGAGCAGCACTAGAAGCTGGAAGTGCTAAATGAACTAGACTGCTCACATAGCCCTTGCCATGACGGGCTGTAACTGTAGCGTGGGCACCACTAAATCCTCCAGTACCTCGAGGCCTTTTGGCCTCCTTATCCTCTCTCTCACGGCCTTGCATACCTTCCAACCTCCATGCGATCTCTACCACCTACTTATATGGGGTATCTAGAACTCTCGAGCCATGCTGAATCTAATATCATAGTTGATCCCCTCGAAGAATCGGCGGACTCGCTCTCTGACTGTAGAAACCAAGGCAGTTGCATGTTTGGACAACTCACTGAATCTGACAGCATACTCTGTGCATCCTATGTATCCTCTGTAGCTAGATCGCTGAAAGTAGGAAGATGATACTTCTTGAACCTCTCAAGTCTAAGCTACTCCTCCTCAAATGCCACTGCCCTAACCTCAGGCTGAATCAGAACAACAAGATGCGCTGGTATAACTCACGGGACCTGATCAACCTGGATCACTGCTCTAGATTATGGGCTGCGGGGGTCTCTGCTCCCCCCCCCTCGCCTGAGATGTAGCTAGTGCAAGGTAAATCAATCCTTCTTGAGCAAGAGCACCGAACATTCTCATAAACTGTGATAGGGTCTCCTGAAGTGTAGGGGTGACAACAGGCGCCTCAGGTGCCTGTCCCTCAACTGGAGCTACTGGTGGCTCCTCAGTCGCTGCTCAGAGAGGTGCTCTAGCTGCACCACGTGTCCCTCCTTGGCTCCTGCCCTAACCCTGGCCTCTCATGGCTCTAGCAGGGAGCAGGGGTGTGATTGTCGGATCCAGCAACACGTATCCTCACCATCTATGAGAGAATAGAAAGACAAATATTTAGATTTCGAAGTCAACAAATTCACACAATATGAAATTAAAGAAGTGGAGTTTTCCTAACAGTTCCATATCCTCTTGAAGATAAGTACGGACGTTTCTGTACCGATCCGCAAGACTCTACTAAACTTGCTTATGACTCGTAACACTCGTGAATCTAGAGCTCTAATACTAACTTGTCACAACCCTATTTTCCCACCTTAGGATGTCGTGATGGCACCTAGTATCTAAGACTAGGTAAGCCTAACATTCATGAATACTTAATAGAATTTAACAGTTAAGCAAACAAGATAATTTGATAAACTCATAATAAATCCAAAACAGAACATCTATAACAAAACTCCCAAAATCGGTGGAATTGAGTCATAATCTTTACACGAGTACACTGTAAAATCCCTAGTACAACACTGTCTAAATAAAGAGTAAATAGTAGTAAAATAAAGATAGAAGGTGACTCTGAGGTCTGCGGACGCCGGGCAGGTATACCTTGAAGTCTCCGAACTATATGATCCATTCACCGATGCCTAGCCTGAGTCAAGGTACCTGGATTTAGTGTAGTATGAGTACTCTACAACGACCCAGTAAGTATCAAGCCTAACCTCGGTAGAGTAGTGACGAGGCAAGGTCAAGACACCTACTAGGATAAGAAAGAAACTGAACAAGTATAGCATAGTCTAATAATGAAAACGAGGAAATAGTGGCAATAAAGCAATACAACAAGGTAAGCTACAACCAAATTTACAGTAATAAAGGGCAACAATAAAGGAAACACATAATAAGAACATCAAGAAAATTGTGCAGAAAAATACAAGTGAGGTAAATGAGAGATAAGAACAAGAATCACAACCGAGGTACTGCCTCGTAATCTCATTTAATCACAATATTTTCTTATACCGCTGCATGAGCCTTACATTTAGATAGTTTTGAAAACATTTTTACTGAAATAGCTACATGCACTTTAGCCACCTTATGTCGCCGCGTGGCTTCAAGTAATTCCCTTACTAGCAAGACGCACATAAATCCCACCTTATGCTGCCACATGCACATTAACCCCTATCCTTATACCGCCGCATGCGCATTAATATCACAACACAATAACAACTCGCATCACAAGTTCCCATATGTCACAACTTGCCAAAAGAATTAACAATACTAATGTTTCCACAACAAATAGCTCATGGCTCAACCACAATGTATACAAGAATCTCAACAATGGCAAACTAAAAGTGAATAGCTCAACAAGAATGATATCTCAACAGTTAACAACTTCGCCTCAATATGATCACGACTTTTATAACTTCAACACCAATAACTCAACAAAAAGATACTCCATGAAACAACAACTTCAAGTAAGTAATTCAACAGTTAAAGAAGTAACAAGACAATAAGGCAGACAATAACTTCAACTAAAGCATATAAAAATAAATAACAAGTAAGAGGTGGAACAAGTGTTAACAATATTAAATAAAGCATGTAAGGGTAGATTAACAATGAAAAGGTATAACATGTTATGACAATTTATTTAAAAACATGAAAAGAGTCTAAATAGCCCAAACTGGTCAATTACTACATATAGCTCGTGTACCCCACTCGTCACCTTGCGTACACGACTCTCATATAACACAAATAGCATAAACAACTCAAATCTTAAGGGGTAGTTCTTCCCCCCCCCCCCCCCC
>MCJB01051652.1:20769-43296 GCA_002018475.1 Nicotiana obtusifolia
AACCCACAAAAGTTAGGCAAGATACTTACCTCAAACAAGATAATCAATCCACTAGTAAGCCTTTCCCGCGAATATACAACTCCGGACGGCTCGAATCTAGCCAAAATTTTATACCATAAATACAAATCATAAGAAACTATTCCGAATAATAAAGTTCCAATCTTTAAAGAAAACCAAAAATTCAACTCAAAAAGTCCAACTAGGGCCGGCATCTTGGAATCCAACCAAAATTTTAAAATCTGAACACCTATTCAATAACGAGTCCAACCATACTAAATCTATCCAATTCCGACCTCAAATCGACCTTCAAATCCTTATTTATAATTTAGGAAGTTTTCACAAAATTTCCCAATTTTTCCAACTCAAAACACTAATTAAATGATAAAAACAATGAAAGAGTCATAAATAAGAATCAAATCCGAGTCAAAAACACATACCCCCATCAACTCCTTGAAAATCCTTTCTAAAATCGCCCAAAATCAATCTCTCTAACTCAAAAGATGAAAAACGGAACAAAACCCTTGATCCAACTCTTTTCTGCCCAGTAATTCCGCTTCTGCGGACATTGGGCCGCTTCTGCGACTTCGCACCTGCGGAAAATCCATTACAAGTGTGGCCTCAACTAAGGCCCAAAGGTTTCCGCTTCTATGGACAAAAATCACTTCTGCGGTTCCGCTTCTGCGGACCAGCTCTCGCTTTTGCGAGCCCGCTTATACAGACACCTGACCGCACCTGCGGTCCTTAAGAAGCTGACCAAACTTTGCTCAGAGGCTGCTTCTGCAGTGCCGCACCTGCGGCCCAAAGTGCGCCGGTGGGATTGCACCAGAACCTCAGTTAGACAGAAATCCTTCTAAATCCAAAATGAACCCGGATTCAATCTGAATCACATCCGGGGCCTCCGCGACCCAGTCCAAACATACCCTCAAATCCCAAATCACATAATGGACCTACTCGAGGCCTAAAATCACATCGACAACATCAAATCGACTAATCGCAACCCAATTCAAACCTATTGAATCCATGAACATTTAACTTCCAAAACTAACACCTAATCATACCAAACCTACTTCGATTGACCTCAACTTTTTCACACAAGTCATAAATGACACAACACACCTTTTCCAATTCCCCAAAACAAAATCGGACCCGATATCAACAAAATCAACTCTTGATCAAACTTCTCAACCTTCCAAACCTTCAGCATTCCAACTTTTGTTAACTTAACTCAAAATGACCTACAGACCTCCAAATCAATATCCTAGCATACTCCTATGTCCAGAATCACCATATAGAGCTATCGGAATCATCAAAACTCCATTTTAGAGTTATCTACACAAAAGTCAAACTCCGGTCAACTCTTTCAGCTTAAGCTCCAAACTTTGGAACTAAGTGTCCCAATCCACTCTGAAACTCACCCAAACCAAACCAACCACCTCGGAAAGTCACATGACCATTATATAATATAGAGGAGGAAATAAATAGAGGAATAAGGCTAAAATACTCAAAACAACCAGCCTGATCGTTACACGGGGTATCGCGTTCGCGGAGCTTGAGTGGTTAGACCATCACATTCGCAGGAGTACGTTCGCGATTGCTTTTCAGGGTGTGAGCTTGGGGCTTTGTTCATCGCATTTGTGCAGGAGGTGATGCATTCACAAAGGTTTGGCAGTAGTGTTCATCGCATTCGTGAGGGTGTTGCCGCGAACACATATTTTATGGCAATTTATTTTTGTTCATTCCGAACGCGATGGTTTTTCCACGTTCATGAAGGGTATCCCTAGAGAAGATTTATAAGTACTTTTCGAAATTTGAGTTTTTTTAATCATATTTTGAGTTATGGAACTCGGATTTGGACGATTTTGGAGGAGATTTTCACCACATGGATTGGGGTAATTATTTTTTACTCGGTTTGATTATATTCCATGATTCCATCTTCAATTTTGACATCTAATTAATGATTTCAAAAGAGAAATTGGGAGGTTTTTGTCTAAAATTTTCTAAAGTGAATAACTGGGTTCTAAACATCGATTTAGAGCTGGATTTGAGTGAAATTAGTATGGTTGGACTCGTATTTGAATGAGGTGCGGACATCGGTTGACCTTTTGGTTGACTTTGAGTTTTTTTTATAAAAGATACAACCTTTATCGCTTGGGTTTGTTTCCTAAGGCATTATTTGATGTTTTTTAGTTGCTTTTGGTAAGTTTCGAGCTGTTTGGAAGTTGATTCGCACAGGATGGCATTTCGAGAGTGTTATTTGGCTTGCTCGGTATTTCTTCTGGCTAGCTTGAGGTAAGTATCTTATCTAAACCTGGTTGAGTCAGTAGTTGCCTGAGTTATTTGTGATAGCTACGTGCTATGGGTGGCGCACATGTGTGGGGCTGAGTCTATGTGCATGCATCGGGGCATTTATTCATGCTCGGTGTGGTGTTTCGGCTATGTTATGCCTTGAATTGATTTCTAAGCGTCGTGTTGTGATGTTCTCATACTTGTTCCCCAGTTGTGAGCTATTTGAGCCATGTTTGAGGTTACATAGAGGCTAATCTCCTGATTGAACTTAATATTTGCTATTTTTGAGATGGAATTGCCAATTTGAGCCATGATAGTACACTTTGCATATGAATACACTTTTAGCGTGTCATTTATACATGTCTAGTAGCATGAAATCTAATATTCATTGATCATATACATGTATTCTTGTATAATGGCCTCTATGCCATATGATTTGGACTGGATGCATGTGACTACACCAGGTGGTTTGTGTTGTTATGCCTATGACCATACGGGGCAGATTGTGTATTTATGCTTGTGACCACGCAGGGTGGATTATAATATTGAGCCTGTGACCACGCCAGGCGGATTGTGATTATTGGCATGTGAGTTATCCGTGCAGCACGTGAGTTGTCCTTGTAGATCCAGATACTAATATTATGGCACGTGAGTTGTCCGTACGGTTGATATTATTAGCACGTGAGTTGACCGTACAACACGTTGAATTGACCGTACAGCATGTGGATATGGATCCATCACCCAGGGTCACCCTCTCATGTTTCTCTCTTGATGGTGTACACGCGGATTGTGAGGAACCAAACGGTTTCTAGTTGATGTGAGCTCTGGGAGAGATGGTTACTGGTTTGGTTTGGTTACTGAGATTTTGATATGGCCTAAGAGCCGTGATGTGATTTCTATTTAGATCGGGTTGTGCGCCGCAACAAATTGATATTTGATTATTGAATTTCTTCTTTACTTACAATATTCCTTGGTTGTTTATCTGATTTATTTGCATATCTCCCCTATATGCTGAATTGTTGACTGAGCAGAGTACGTTAAGGAAATTGTGTGCACCATGATGGTCTTATCTGTTATTTTATGATTTGTTCATATTATTATTTTGTACTTGTTGAAATTATGAACTGTATAGGTGATTGGTAAGTATTATATAAAATTCTAACTTCTATTTACTCGCCGAGGTTAGTTATAATGCTTATTGAGTACATAGGGTCGATTGTACTCTAACTATACTTCTGCACTTTGCGTGCAGATCTTGGAGATGATGTTGCTACATATGGCGAGAGCTGGCATTGAAGATATACCTGCCTTTCCGGATATAGCTACTACTTGTCCTTGGTAGTTTCAGATATTTAATATGGTATGTACATTTCAAATAGATGTTGTATTTATTTCATACCAACTTTATAAAGTCCTTGGGTTACTGTATTAAATTTAGTTATTTAACTTCTTGACTCTTATTATCGTTGTTGGAACTGTGTTGACTATTATTTGGCTTACCTATCGGGTTGGGTTAGATGCCATCACGGCTAGTTGGAATTTGGGTCGTGACAAGCTGGTATTAGAGCTCTAGGTTTATAGGTTCTTTGAGTTATGGGAAAGTGTCTAGTAGAGTCTTACAGATTGGTATGATGACGTCCTTGCCTATCATCGAGAGGCTACTAGGCACATAGAAAAACTTTCCATCTTTTTTCCCTTGTCGTGCGGCATTGATTCAGCCTGAAGCGTATCTCTTGAAATCCTTCCACTCACTCATATGTTATGTTGAGCGCTCGCTATCAGCTACGTATCGACATCTTGTGATGTCATATATGAGGTGTGAGATGTGTTCTCTGTGTTGTGGAATTAGGCCAGTTTGGAGGACTTGAGGTCGGGTTTAGATAGTAGCTTGGGCTCGGTGGTCTCCGTGGTATGAGTATGTGTTTGTGGACTTATATGTCTGGTAGCGTTACTAGGAGTGGGATTTATGGCTCAGTGAGTGGTTGGATAACTATATGATGTATACTATGTGACTGAGGGCTTTGCTTAGATGTCTTGGATGTAATAAGAAGAATTTATCTTGGAATGTGAAGGACTATGGATATTTTATTTTGTCTGGATCTGCTGTACAGTCGTGAGTTTTAAGTGTTATGGGGGATCTTTTATGTTGTCCATTGTGGAATGAAGAAGATTCTTATGTCTTGTTGACGAGCTCTGACTCGAGAGTATTTAGTGATTGCATAGTAGTTGTGATCATAAAAGGGCATAGAGAGATGCCAGTTTGAGGCTGGGCAGGTCGGTTATCACCTGCGGGGTAGTCTTCGGATGTGTAATTCTCATGATGTTTTGTGGAGAGTTTCTTTCTACCAGTGGATTATACGTGTTGCAATTCGAGTTTGGATTGCTTGATGAAGTTGGCTCAACTATCACGATGATGAATGTGAGTTTAGCAGATGAATTGAGGAATTTTATGGTTAGTGATACATGAGTTCATGAAGAATTTGGTTGAATCACAGTGCATGACTATGGAAGTTGTGGAGTAAGGGGATTGTGGACTATTAGATGTTATGTTCTATGGCTTTGAGCCAAGTGGGGGAGTCTGTTATCGATGATCAGATTGCATGATCATGTGTTATGTTAGTTTTGGTCTGAGTTATACATGTGGATCGGTTATGACTTGATACATTACACTTTATGGATATGTGAAAATCTTCAAGTGATTCGGGTTTGTTGTTTGTAGTAGACGTTCTATGCAAGGAGAAGGGATTCACTTGGTTGCTTAAGAGTGGGGTTACTTCTTTGGGTGTTGGTGTTCTAATAGAGCACAGGTTGTTCGGCTCACTTGGGCGGTGTAGTTTAGACTAGAATAGGGTGGATGACTCTCGGGAAGGTTCTAATGAGTTCAAGATTCATATGTGGTATTTGAGGAATTTCTGAATTTGTAAAAGGCTAAGGTCAGAGATTTGCAATGGATGGTGTCGGGACTCGTGGTATTTCTGTATCATTATCAGAGGGGTTAAGGAAATAACTTTAGATTCACATAAGGCCTCTTCAGAGTGGGTATCTCGGATACGCTGTTCTTGGGTGCTTAAGAGGGAATACAATAGCTTATGGGCTTTAGGGCGACATGGTCTCATGCTAGGATTGCTTGTGGTGAGCTTTGGTTAAGGATCATGGTGTGCTGGCAAGGAGAAGCATTAACTCGAAGGCAATGCAGAAGGAACTCGAAGAAATAGGATAACTTGGTAGTAGGTTGGATCATCATGGGGATGGGTATGATCGGGACTTTTGGTTCTTTTGATGTGCTGAGGCCTTACCGGTGTTTTGTGGCAATACTCTCAGGTTTGACGACCTGCATGACTTTGTTGAGTTAGAGGGATTCAGTTCTGATAGCTTGGTTATGTGCAAATAGATTTCGAAGAGTTCTCAATGGTGTTGACCATGGCTTGAGATGGATATTTTCTACAAGCAGGGGAAGTTTGTTGTGCGTTATGATTTTCTTCTGGATGGGATCAAGTGGAAGGCTTCTAGCTAATTGAGTATCTATCCTACTTGTGACTCAGAGTTAATAATGGGGTTCTCGTGGTTTCATATGATGGCATGATAGAAGTGGTACGTTGTATGGGATTGAGATTTACATGTACAAGGTTGTGGTTTTGTTCGAAGGGAGGGTCATGAGTTCTAGACAACATGGACGGTTTCAGATATTCTGAAAAACGCTAGTACTATTTGGTATTACCTAAGAAGAGTATACATTTTAGAAAGGCGCATTGTGTTTGACTTGCGTATGCTTGACTGGTATTATGGTAATCACCTGGTTGATCGACTGTTGATGTTTAGATTTTGCTATGTGGAACAGAATAATTATGGAAGTACTTCTCACGAGATGATTGTGCATGAAAGAGGTGTCAGTCATTTGGGTGGTCGAGTCGGGATCAGACATGGAGATTTTGTATTTGTGATTTGGAGACTGGGAGTCTTAGAGGTGGACTATTCCTTCGTTGTGCAATATGAAGATATGGCCAAAGTTAGACAACTAATGGTATGTTTTATGGATAGGTTTCAGTGGATCATGGGGAAGGTTAGCTACCTATTTCGGGAGGATCGAAATCGATTTGGAGGCCACTGGTAGGCCTAATAATAATGTGTATTCTATATCGGGTCGGATTTATTTACTCACCACAACTATTGTTGAAGGTGTGTCATCGGTTATAGTTGATCTTATTCGTGTCTGGTATGTGCCATGTGTTACTCTCTTGTGCTAATATGGATTGTGAGATTGTTGACTGTTTACACACATGTTGCGGTTTTGTTTGGGTCTCGTGGCGAAATTGGAGCGAGATGGCTCTTGGGATGTTGAATGGTTGGTTGTGCTTTGGTTATGATCTTACTATTTATGGTATCTTGTGCTATTCATTCCTTCATGGTTATGATCACGCACTCCGCATAATTGTCGTTGCTATGCATATGGTTGTTGATTATGAGCATCATCGCTCGAGGTATACCATGTCGGCCGGTATTTGGATTTGGTCACGCATCGCAGCGAAGTTATGTTGGGATATGATCATTTGTGCTCATTTCATGTATTTTGTTTCTCCTTTTTTAGATGGGTTCATAGCATTGCACTTTGTGGTATTATATGTTGAGCTTGCGGTACGGTCCTCTCATTTGATTCTCTTTCCCCTTATTGGGTACACTTGATTTGCTCCTTGTTTGGTGCACGGTTTACATGGTACTTGTCTTGAGGTGGTGCTGGTGTGGCGTGTTGGTCGAGTAGCTTGTGTTGGATTAGATCAGATTATTGTACCTGGGATAAGTGCTATCGGGTTTGATTACGGTATGTTTGGGTGAGTAATGTTGTTAGTCAGCTTAGATTTTGGTTGTGGTTCTTGTCGGATGAGAAAGCTCCACGACTTATGGATATGATTAGCGGTTATGAGTTGCTGTGCATTTCTTTCATCATTAGCAGTGTACGAAGGTTTAGAGCAAGGTTTTATTTGATATGATATTTGTTAGTGGTATTAGATTTGTTATTGGAAAACTATTGTGAGTGGAGGTTATTGCTATGGGTATCTGAGTGATGTGGTACATCATGTGATTACGTCTTGGGTTATGGTTATGCATTTATTCATCTTGTTCAGACTTATACAGTGTATAAATGTGAAAATCGGGTCTTGTAATGGATTTTAGATATTGGAGATTTGATTCCAAGGTTTATGGGCTAAGGTTGAGGTAAGGATCTTCAGTTAGGTAGTGTTGTCAGGCTTATATGGATTGGGGTAACGTGGGATCACCCATGATTATGTATATGGTGAGCTTATACAATGATTTGATGGCTATGTTACAACTCTTGACACGTTCAAGGACGAACTTATATTTAAGTGGGAAAGAATATAACGACCCGACCGATCGTTTTGAGCATTTGCATTCCGTTCGATAATTTGAGGTCATGAGTAGCTTCACATGGTGTATTATGACTTGCGTGTATCATCGGTTTTGGTTTTCGAGTGGTTCGGGATTGATTTGGAAGAATAATTCTCAGTTTGGAAGCTTTTAGTTGGAAGAGTTTACCAAGTTTAATTTTTGTGTATTTGACCTCGGATCATAACTTTGATGGTTCTATTAGGTCCGGTAGGTGATTTTGAACTTGGGCGTATGCCCGGATTTGCATTTGCATGCTTCTAGAATGCTTTGGCACTGTTTGGCGAAAATTGGCAATTTAAAGATTTGAAAAGTTTATAGGTTTGACCAAGAGTTGATTTCGATGTTATCGAGTTCGGATTGGTGCTCGGGGATTTGGAATAGGCCCGTTATGTCATTTAGAACTTATGTGCAAAATTTAAGGTGATTCTAAGTTGTTTAGACATGTTCGGCGTAAGTTTGGAATTTGGAATTTGAAATTTTGAAATAGTTCATTAAGTTTGATTTGAGGCGCGATTCATGGTTTCGATATTATTATGTGTGATTTGAGGCCTCAAGTAGATCCGTGCTACATTTTGAAACTTTTTGATATGTTCGGACGGGGTCCTACGGTGCCCGGGGTGTGTTTCGGAGTGATTTTGGACCATTTCCTTTCATCTTGTATTGCTAGTTTTCTGATGTCTCAGAGGGTCTTCGCGATTGCGATGTTGTGGCCGCGATCGCGATGTGAAAGCTGGAGCTGGCCATTTTTCTCTACGCGTTCACGTTCGGGGTATCGTGTTCGCGGAACTTGAGTGGTTAGACCACCGCGTTCGCAGGAGTACGTTCACGATCACGTTTCAGTGTGGGAGCTGGGGGCCTTGTTCACCGTGTTCGCGTAGGAGGCGACACATTCGCGACGGTCTGGCAGCGGTGTTCATTGCGTTCGTGAGGGTGTTGCTGCGAACGCGTAGTATTATTTTGTTGCAGTATATGTTTGTTCATTGCGGATGCGATGGTTTCTGCGTTCGCAAAGGGTATCCCTGGAGCTGATCTGTAAGTACTCTATTTTTGGACTTTGTGTTATTTTATCACATTTTGAATTAAGGAAATTGGATTTGGGCGATATTGGAGGGGATTTTCACCACATGGATTGGGGTAAGTATTTTTAACTCGATTTTGATTATATTGCATGATTTCACCTTCGATTTTGGCATTTAATTGATGGTTTCAAAACAGAAATTGGGGGGTTTTGTCTAAACTTTTCTAAAGTGAATAATTGGGTTCTAAACATCGATTTAGAGCCGGATTTGAGTAAAATTAGTATGATTGGACTCGTATTCGAATGGGTTGTCGGAATTTGTGTTCCGACGTATGGGCCTGTGTTGACTTTTTGGTTGACTTTGAGTTTTTGATTAAAGATACAACCTTTATCGCTTGGGTTTGTTTTCTAAGACATTATTTGATGTTTTTGAGTTGCTTTTGGCTAGTTTGAAGCCGTTTGGAGATTGATTCATGTGGATGGCATTTCTAGAGTGTTGTTTGGCTTGCTCGATATTTGTTTTGCCTAACTTGAGGTAAGTATCTTATCTAAACCTAGTTGAAGTACTAGTTGCCTGAGTTATTTGTGATAGCTACGTGCTATGGGTGGCACACATGTGCGAGGTTTAGCCTATGTGCGTGCACCGAGGTATTTATTCATGCTCGGGATAATGTTTCGGCTATGTTATGCCTTGAATTGATTGCTAAGCTTCGTGTTGTGATGTTCTCATACTTATTCCCCCGTTGTGAGCTATTTGATCCATTTTCTAGGTTACATATAGGCTAATCTCAACTTGATATTTGCTATTTTCGTGATGGAATTGCCTATTTGAGCCATGGTAGTATACTTTGCACATGCATACACTTTAGCATGTCATTTATACCAGTCCAGGAGCATGAAATCTGATATTCATTTATCATATACATGTATTCTTGTATAATTTCCTTTATGCCATATGATTTGGACTAGATTCCTGCGACCACACCAGGCGGAGTGTATTGTTATGCATGTGACCACGCCGGGCGGATTGTGATACTGAGCCTATGACCACGCCAGGAAGATTGTATTATTGGCACGAGTTGTCCTTGCAGCACCTGAGTTGTCCGTGAGAATCCAGATACTGATATTATGGCACTTGAGTTGTTCATGCGGTTAATATTATTAGTACGCGAGTTGTTCATGCAGCACGTTGAATTGCATGCAACGTGTGGATTTGGATCTATCCCTCTAAGGTCACCCTCTCATGTTTCTCTCTTGATGATGTACACGCAGATTGTAAGGAACCGACGGGTTTCTGGTTGATGTGAGCTCTAGGAGAGCTAGTTACTGGTTTAGTTTGGTTACTGAGATTCTGATGTGGCCTAAGAGCCGTGATGTGATTTCTATTTGGATTGGGTTGCACGCCGCAATATATTGATATTTGATTATTACATCTCTTCTTTACTTACAATATTCCTTGGCTGTTTATCTGATTTATTTGCATATCTCTCCTATATGCTAGATAGTTAACTGAGCTGAGTACGTTAAGAAATTATGTGAGTGGTCTTATCAGTAATTTCATGATTTGTTCATAGTACTGTTCTTTACTTGTTAAAATTATGAATTATATAAGTGATTGGTGAGTATCATTTATAATTCCTGCTTCTATTAACTCACCGAGGTTAGTTATGATACTAATTGAGTACATGTGGTCGGTTATACTCATACTACACTTTTGCACCTTGCGTGCAGATCTTGGAGCTGATGCTGCTGCATATGGCGAGAGCTGGCATTGAAGATGTACCTGCCTTCCGTATATAACTACCACTTTTTCTTGGTAGTTTTAGATTTTTAATCTGTTATGTGACTCGTACTACCAGTCCTTGGGTTATTGTATTAAATTTAGTTATTTCACTTCTAGACTCTTATTATCATTGTTGGAACTGTGTTGACTGTTGTTTGGCTTACCTAGCAGGTTGGGTTAGGTGCCATCACAACTAGTTGGATTTTGGGTCGTGACACTAAAAATATTTACAGATAAAAAATATGAGATTTATAATCTTAAAAATATGACAAATTACCTATAATATGACAAGTAAAGATGATCTAATAATATAAAAGTCTTTACGCTAACAATATATATATAACTTAAAAGTAATATACGAAGCCCTAAAACAAAATTAAGAGAAGGCATTGATTGAATATTACTATTATTTAGAAGCGGGAATAAGTAGGACAACGAAGTCCTGCTTTAGGTTTATTTGTGGTATTTCAAATTTTTATAATTCGTGTGTTTTAAAGTTGTTGTGGGTGTACTTTGGCGTTGTTGGACACGTGCCATAACACCAGTCACCCTTTCTAATTTCCTATCTTACCCTATTTCTCTCCCTCTCTCTCTCTCCTCTCTTTCTCTCTTTTCTTCCTTTGGCGTTAGTTTTGGAATTAAAGTTATGATGTTTGAGTTGTTGGTTTTTTTGGTTAGTTCATCATTATAGAATTGAACTATTCTCTTCAAATCTCAGCAGTGGGCACACATGAGTATACTTAATATTCAATTTGCATGGCTTGAATTTTTTTTCAGTATAACTCTTCAAATCGAAACAAGACTGGAGAAGATGATCATTTAAATTTCTCCGACTAATGTGTCTTGAAACAAAAGAAGAAGAAAAATAAGTAGTGATATTCATGTGCGACCAATTAAGTTTTTACGTCACCTAGAACTTTACTTTCATAATAGTCTGATTGGCGTCGTCTGTATTCATATTCGTCCGTATTACCTGGCTTTTTCGTTTTTTGGTGAGTATTTTCTAACTACTGATTTATTGAAAGACCAATTCTCTCTTGGTTTTCTTTCCCAGTTAAGTTTGATATTGTATCTGCTCCGTGCGGTGAAAATGTTCTGATGTGCTTTTTCCCCTTTTCTGCTCCTGCCCCACATGTGTTTTTTTATCAGCTTTGCATTTTTCTGTTGGGTCTGTGCTCTACTTATAAATCACTTTTTCACCTTTTCATGTGAGGCCAATTTCTAGATTTTGTTGTTGCTATATAGTGTCAATGAAAACTTAACTCCGAGGATTTTATTTGCTCAATTTTGTTAGGTTTTAGCTAAAAGATGCTTAGGATTCATCAATCTCTTATGTAAAAAAGATAACTGGCCCTTTTACAACTAATTATATTGGTATCATAATCATTCTTTGTATTTTTCAGTGCACATAACTTATACGCTCATAATTGACCTCTTTAATTTGTTAACTAACATGAAGATGTTGAACCTCCCGTCTCAATTAAGGGGAATTGTGTGACATGATCAGTTTTCTAATACTTGAAAAAATGAGTTTACTTACAGGATTCGGTCTACCAATGAATTTTTTAAAATAAAATAAATATAATTTTATCATTATTACTATGGCAGTAGTCATGATTTGGGAACACTTATTACACATGTGAATTTGACTATTTTCTTGTTAATTCTTTAGTACTGAAGTAGAATAGCACTATTTTTCCTTTATCCTTATGATTTAAAGGTCCATCCCATTAGTTTCCATATGTTAACTTGTGAGTTGTTGTTGCAAGAAGAAATGTCAAAGTTGATTATACATGAAAATTTAAAGGCTTAGGCGACATAAAAACCTTGTCCTTCCACACTACGAAGAAAAACAATGGTACATGCATATATGATCTGGTGGAAGGTAAATGTATCTTTTAGAACGTTGGTAATAATTTTTTTTTTGTAGCCCGCAAAAGCGTCGGTTGCATTAGTAATTTTCTTTTACATTGAGTTTTTCGTTGATACACTGAAAACAGAAGCATAAATTTGAGAAAATTAAGTCGAATAGGAAATCCCATGACTGCATTTGTTGATCAGGTAGATATAGCTTTCATTTCATAAATACAATTCCTTTTCTCCCGATGTTTAGATCAATCACATTCTGTAACACTATCTATTAATGCTCTTACCTGAATATCATATGTTATCACCAGCACATGAATTTTAGATTCAGTTTGTTCACTTGAAACATGTGCATTTTCAATTTTTATTCCGCCACTAAAAGAATACTAATTAGGCCGGAAAATCATAGTAAAAGAATTATATTAATTTCATACTCAAACTATAGTTAGGCTATTTTCTTGGAATTTATTTTTGTAATAGAATGTGATCTTGTGAAATCCAACTTTAAGCTTTAGATTGGAACGACAGATGAGCAATGACATGATGGAGAATGAGTTGTATCTAAATGCAACCACAGAGAGTATCTTAATAATATTTAAGGAATTAGAACATTCTATGATAATAATATGATCTTACTATTGTCCGGTGGATTTATTTTATTACTCAGAAGGCATTTGGTCAAATATAGTTGATAAACATGCAATGTCAGGTTGAACATTGTTTAATTATTTTAAGTTTCTTAAATTAGACTTATTTTTCTAAATTAATTTAACTTAGACTGTTTCAAAACACCTTGGTGATTGAAACTGAAGGTTACAGTCTTTCCTCCTTTGGCATTTTCGCTAAAATCCACATTACTACTCTTGCTGCTACTGTATTTATTTTTAATAAGAAGCAAAATCCACTCTTTGATCAGATATTGAGCGCTTCATTTATGAAAGGATATCATTAACTTGATAGAGTAATACCAAGACATGTTGTTATGATGTTAAAAAATGGCAGTCCTTCTCACATATGGTTCCTCCTTTGTTTTTGAGATGATTCTGCTGCTTCAAGCTTACAAACTTGGTATACGATTCCGTTAATGCTAGCAGATACTCACCCTGAACTTGAACACATGCCATTACTCTGGAGGCAGGTGAAGAAATACCTATGTTGTACCAAACTCATATAAATGAAAGTCACTAGAGGATGTTATATCTGTATTATCTAATTGGACTATGTACTCTAGAATTGGGACTGCATGTGCTGTAATGCTTGCTCATGCATTCCGTGTTCCTCTACTATTATTTTTGAAGTTTATAAGTTTTATTACCGAGTGCAGCTTGATCCTGTTTGTTTCCATGACTATGTATGTTCTATTTATAGATTATATATCCTTCCATACATTGTAACTATCTGTTTGGCTTTATTTTTTATCAACTCAATTTTCAGGTGAGCCAGAGTCATTATCAAGGTCAAGGTTCCAAGTAGACTAGATGTCAGTTATTTTTATATGGACAGTAATATTCAGCTTATGAATTTGATGTAAGTGCTTACCTTCTTTTCGTCTTTTCTCTCAAGTGCAAGATAAATTATAGTTTTGCCTCGATCCTGATAAAACTGTTTGTATTCATTATGTGCTTTGTAAAATTGAGTCTTTAATTAGAAATTGAGGAATGTTGTTATGGTCTACTTTGTAGCAGCTTTCGGCATCTGTGAAATTGACACATTATCTATGTGAATGTAAGAAATGGTGACGTGTTAGAGTGGGACCAAATGGTTTATGTTATAGATGTTTGATCTTGGAACTATTGCTTTTACCAAAATATACAACGTAAATATAGAGTTTTCTAATATAAGCATATAATATCATTATGTAATTTGAGAGCGTATTAACGGATCTGAATGCAAAATGCAGTTCACCATGTAAATTTGAAAAGAATAACAACCACACTTCATCAAGACACGGGAAAGTTTTTTTACCAACTGAATTGTCTGAGAAGAGATACAAATTCTGGTAATATTACCAATTAATAGTGGATGATATATAGGAATTTTTATCTTTGTTAATTTTCATGCTGTAAAATCATTTGGTTGGCAGCTTGTGGGACCTTGTATGAGTTAAATGGTGCAAGTGGAATAACACAACTGGCTATGATTTGGTGTATTAAGTCTTTCTCCATTCTTGCCGACACCGGAACTCAAAATATTTCTATTAAACTAACTGGAAACTTAGAGAAAAATTATGTCTCGCTAGATCCTATTTTCTATAGAGCTCTTCTTCTTTTAAGAAAAGCTTATGACCATGTATTTTTTCTTATTACCTAAGAAATTGAAAATAAGAACATTAAGCGAAAGAATGTAGTTACCTTTTGCTTCACAGTGATTGAGTTTCCCTTACTTTCATCCCAATCATTTGTCACTATGCTAATATTTGTGACGTTAGAGTCTCTTCAGGTTGTAGATTCTCTTATGGGTAAAGCTGAGTAATTAAGAGCCATAGTGTTTACGGATCCATAGAACCACATTATGAAGGAGTTCCACAGGACACTCCTATCTAGAATACACTTATGCAATAATAAGTATTTAATCTCAAGTCTCTTTAAAAATTCTTTGATATGTTCTACATATGTGTAATTCTTGCTCCAGCGTAAACTTTGTACTTGTGTTAACCTAAGGATTGTTTGTCTTTAAATTTGGTTTAAATAGTTTCTCTTGAATTCTGTATTATTCAAAATGATAAAAGATGACAAATGAGTGATCCGATTTGACAGTTGCAATATACACCAAAACCTCCTTGCTCTCCGTTTATTAGGTTGTATACAAATTAAAGATTAGATGTTCACTTAAAATAATATATAACCTTTTGACAATAGGTATTGAGATTTTCAAATTTTTTTCTCATAAATGAACATAATTTTAGGCTCAGAAACACGAATGTGCATGGGAATCTCCTTTTTGTTAATAGATTTATACATAGTATATTCAAGCAGTATGGTGAGCACCTTTTGGCTTCACTTGTTTTCCAGCAAAGACAGATATATTTGTTAAACTGGTCTATAGCTTATAGGGATTTCTTAGTTTTTTGTTGCAAACCCTACTACCGATAGTCTTGAGAAAGGCTTACATCAGTCGGCACAACTAAAGACATATAAGATTTGTTCATTTTCCCCCATGTATTGTCTAAATGTACTGTGTATGCATTAGCGTGGCTTTTAAGCAATTCTCTTAAAATATGTCACACGCTTCGCCAATTCGGGAGTTAAAGAGATGGATACAAGATTGGAAAATATGTGCCGGAGAATTTGGAATTTGACTCACAAGAAGAAACAGGTCCCTAGGAATACATATCCATGATTGTATTTTAAGTTCGCTTTGTAGTTTCAGTTTGCTCGAATTGTTTTGATAAGGAGAACTAAGGAGAAATTTAGCAGAAATTTAAGAATGTACCACATATTATTCTTTTTAATCAAAACTCAAAAAGTATTACTTATCCACCTTGAGTTCCGCCCGAGCTCAGCACGGACTAGCTCTTAATTAGTATATATATATATATATATATATATATATATATATATCCGACCAAATTTTGCATATGCATGTTGATGATGGTGATGAGTTGAAGGATGATGTATATGCTTAGGTAATTTCCATGTGAACTCAATATGAAAAAGTACAAGCTCTTGTTATTTTATTTGATTTATGGGAATTCTTTTTTATATTATGAGGTCACCTAGAGAATATTTACAAATTAATTTTTTTTAAAAATAAAATTTGCAATCTTGAGAATACAACAAGTTACTACTTACTTGGTACAAAAGGTAAACATGACCTGACGATGCAATTGAAGAGTCACACATCAATTGATGCCAAGAGAATTCTCTCCAATGGCTGTTTTACAACAAAGGGCATATAACTGTGGCGTCAATTCAACACTCACTTCAACTTTTTTTTTCTTACCTTAATTTACTCGACCATTTGAGAATACTAGGTTGCGCGTGTACTCCGTCTATATAGGTATACTAATTTTTGGAAAATATTATAAATATTATATTAAAAATTAGCCATTGTATAAAAGTGTAAGTACAAGTAACTGATGATTGTTGATTTTATTTAGCAAATTCAATAAAAATTAAGAAAGAAGCTCTACCCTAGAAGTCAACAATCATCTTAGTCAAATATATTCAATTTAAAATTTGTTCATATTTTATTATTTTATTATTTCAATTTTACAAGTTATGATTCTTTCTTTTTAATTTTAAAAATAACATATAAACTCTTAAGATTTAAAAGTTTTTCTGAATTTTGGAAAGCTATTTTATTCTTTATCTTAAATACACAAACACAGTTAGCTGACTAAGAATTTTTTATTTTTTATTTTTACTTTTCAGGCGAGCAAAGAAAAATGTGCTATTTATTTAATCTATAAATACTATATAGGAACTTTCTCCAAGAAATTAAAAAATTCAAAGTCAAGTTCTACATTTGAATAATCTACTTTATCATTCGTTTTGGAAATAACCTTCTTTATCAATCCAAGCAAGTAACGATGCACCGATGTTGTTAATTTTTGGAAGCAAAAGTTTATGATTAAAATTGAATTACTTGCAGTTGATAGTTTCTGAAATGACCATATTAATGCTATCTGAAAATTAAAGAAGTGAAAATATGAAATTCATATTAAAATTAAAATTAAAATTATTTTTTTAACCAATTTCTATAGATATCATGTTTTAGTTTTCATGTGT
This sequence comes from Nicotiana obtusifolia, assembly GCA_002018475.1. Lineage (NCBI taxonomy): Eukaryota > Viridiplantae > Streptophyta > Magnoliopsida > Solanales > Solanaceae > Nicotiana > Nicotiana obtusifolia. The sequence goes on from MCJB01051652.1 coordinate 37,856, forward strand.
ATCTATCATCAGTTCACATTTTAATAGGCAATTTTTAAAAGTAAGTTCGAATTCATAAAATAATTTCTTTTAATAATTTAGAATTCTTGAAACATTTTTAAGAGATATATTTTACAAAAATACTCGGTTTATGTTACTATGTTGTGGTCTTCTTAAATAAGGACTATATAATCCATTCCTAATTATTATTTTGGGAAAAAAAATCCATTCCAAAATTTAATTCCACTTATTGCCACTTCTTGAGCTTTACAATTACAAAAATTCTGCAACGATAAAAATTATCTAACGGAGATATACTATATACTATTAATCAATGTGCTTGATCCTACTGTCACTTGTGTAAATCATGAGAGTTGGACATATATCTTTTTTAAGTTTATAGCATTTGCATTACCTTTTCTCAATTTGTATCTTTTTATTTTCTGAACATATTTAATACTACACAATAATTTTGATATCTCTTTCCTTCACGTGATAAAATGCATTAACGAAAAACAACACAGAGATGGTATTCATCTCTCTGCTATAATATCCAAAGTAGATCAAGAAAAAAATTAAACCAAAAGCTTATTTATGGATACTAAAACTAAACAAACATAAGCAAGGAAAAAAACATGACCATACTTCAATAGATACCGATCAATGAAGGTTCTTCTATTTATCATATATGAAATGCGGCGTGTAATAATAAAGCATAATGCAAAGTTACTAATATTTTACGAAAATGAATAATCTGCACCTTTTTATCTTTATCAGCGACATTACAACAAACAAACCAATAAAAGAGAATTTCATTTGATATTACCAATGACAGAAGCCTTTTACAGACAATAATTTTTTTCGTGCTTTTTAAAACAAAATTTGGTTACAAAATCCTCAAGGCTGTCGACGATTAAACTAATTTTGAAGGAAAAATTAGTTACACCATTGGAAAGACACAACTTTCCGAGGAAGGACACAACAATTCTTTTTCCTCCTTAATTGTTTAATATTTTTATAAGTAGAGTATTTAGATTACTTAAACATTATTAAAATAATAGCTATCGTAGCGCAATATGTTTATTATTTCTACCTTTAATTTCAAAATCAATAAGTAGTGTAACTGAAAAATATTAAATAAAGTGTCTAACCAAAAGCATACCAGAATGAATAAGAAAAATAATGAAGTTAAATATGATCATATCTGTGTTGGTTTCAAGATATTTCCGTCCAAAGTAACTACAGAGTGAAAAGGCGAGAAACAATAATTAAATCTTTGTTCTCATTTTAAAAATTTAAGCAACAATGTTTCTCTTCTTATTTAAAAAGGCATCACCGACTAGAAACTAAACATCGGAATCCTTAGTTAAACTTTGGAATGGTTGTGAACTTGTGATCATTAGTGAAAAGGTATGAATCTTGGTTGGCAGGCTTTATCGTTTTAATTTTTATAAATAAGGTAATTAGATTATTTACAAGAACATTTTAATAATTTAATTTTTCAGTTGAAGGTTTTCACTTTTATAATAATATAAATAAGTAACATAACGACCCTTCCTTCAGAAATTTTCTTGTAAGTACTTCATTGTTGTAGACTTTCTTTCTTTTTCTTGTTTTAAATATTTTTTTAGAAATGAGATGTGTCCGTAAATAGTGAGGAATATGAAGTTAGGAAATCTAGAGGACGATAAGATTGAAACCTGACAACTAAATGATCACACAGTGAAACTATATTAAATTATGTACAATTTATCCACGTTAAATCCATTTTGAAAAATGAAATGATATATATATATATATATATATATATATATATATATATATATATATATATATATATATACACGTGTGTATAAATTGATTCCCTTGAATAAGTTAAACTTAGCTCGTAGAGGCTTGAAAGTTGAACTTCAGGAAAGGATGTCAATTAACACTCCTTTGTATGAAATTAAATTATATAGCTAGATAATTTTTTTAATGTATACATAGTATATGTTAAATTCCTTTAATTTTCTTATGCGATTATTTTATTTTCTTATAAATTTTTTAGCTCCGGCACTATTTTAACCAACTTGTATGCAAAGGCAAACTTTTTTCATGACCCATAGAAACGGTTATAGCATTTGACTAATTTGAAGCTTCCGTGCCATTAAATACACGTTCTCTCTAGTGTTAGTGTTTTCTTTGGGAGTGCTTCCAAAACATGTCCCTTTTTTGGTAAATGTTTTTGAACATCATATACTATTGATATGGTATTCAAATTGTCTCTTCAATTATCAGCATTATGGTTTTCTATCCTATATGGTTTCAATTTTAACCAATTTGTAGTTGACAGTCAATGTTGTGTAACTAATATTTGGTTGATATCATCAATAGTGCTAATCTTAATATGAAAGTTATGTATAAAGGTAATCCTCATAACTTCCCTCTAAAATCATTCAAATTAGAGTGCATTTGATGAAATTCATAAGGAGGGTTCATTTAGATAACTAAATTAAAGAATGTTCTATCTTTTCTTTTGCCAAAAGAGTTTTGATAAAAATATTACTTATCAAAACCACTACCATCATAACATAAAATATTGTGGAATGTCATAAAGCTTCTTCTTTTTTTTTTTGTCCAACAAAGTGATAAACATAAAATAGAAAAGCATAAAGAAAAATATTACAACTTGTTTCTCAGGTGAAATTCATGTTCATGCATAGTTTTGGGTTCATAATACTATATTTTAATTTCAACTTTAATTCTTTTCACCAAATATTATCTAAACCGCCACTAAAAGATTGCTCCACCACCACCCGCCCACCCCCAAATAGCATTTCTCTTCAAACTAGTCCTCCAAAATTTAAAATCATAATCACGACTACATTGAATCCAAATGGTTAAAACGTCATTAAAGTACATTTACCAGCATACAAGAAATATCAAGTGTACTAAATGAATAAAGGAAAAAATGGAATTATAAAAATAGAAAATGCTTACATAAAAGTTGAACACCAGACTCCAGACCAGAGTCGAGATATTTATGGGTTATTCCCCTAATTTCACATTAAATTACCCAGAAATACATATTAATACCATTTGGAAATAAATAAATAGATTAACGACGATTCGTCGCAAAGCAAGAACCCCAAAACCACAAAACCTTCCAAAACACACAAATAGTAATTATCAAAACATGCTCATAAAATCCAAACAAAAAGCTCAGAGAAGAGAAAAAGCAAGGGCGATTAAGGAAGCGAAGAAGGTGGGGACAAAAATGGCTGCGTCGGAAGCTGGAGCAGGTGCCGGAGCATCAGCGGCGGCGACGCCCATCACGGCGGAGATGGCCACCATCATCATCATGACGGCAAAAACGAATATCTTCATTTTTATTGCCTCCATTTTTGTATGAGGACTTGAAAATAGTATCGGAAATTGAATGGAAAATGGTGAAATGCTTAAACAAAGGAATTACTGAAGAAATTATAGAGACAGTGTAGGAAGTTATGGGGCTCAGTGATTAGAGAGGTTTATATATAGGTCCAGAGGTAGCTTGGGAAGTGAAGATGAACTTCGGACAGGTTAGCTGCCCGAAATGATTATTTTTCTTATCCTTTTTTTCCCTCTCTTTTTTTTTTTCCTCTCTCATGTGGTGAGTATAGAATAAAAGAAAAATCAAACACTGTATTGTAGGAAAAAATTATAGGGCATGTGAACCTATAATTTTTTTGCAAAATAGATATTTTATGTATATATTTTTAAAATTAGTATAATATTAATTGTTGGCACCCATGCTCAAAAAAGGTTGAATGGTGCACTTTGTTGAAGGTTGAATTAATTACCAAAAAGAATAGAGATCAATTCCCACTTAATATATTTTTTTCTCCTTTAATTTTTTTAATAGTGCACTCATGTACTAAAAATTCTAGATCCGTCTCTGTGTATTATCTTTTTTGGGGTTTTCACGTTCAATACTTGTATTGGAGCCATTATTAATTTGGATTCCCGCTTTGACCATTAAAGAGGAAGCGCTCTCTTACCCAAAATTTAAATTCGAAGCTTCAAATTAAGGGTGGAAGGATCATGTTCATACTAGCACAATTCTTATGATGTATTTTTAATCAACTAAAATTGTTAGCGGATAGTAATTAACATATAAAAATATTTTTCTTTTAAAAAAAAAGATTATAAAAGAAACGTCTAACGTAAAAATGATGCTTTTGACGTTGTACTACGCGAATTTGATTTTTATTGCCTGAAATAATTGCATAACGAGTGACTTTTTTTAATTTTCATTTTTGTTCTGTGTTAATGCAGTTATTATATATCTCAAGTGTCAATAGAAAATTTTGTTATGTTATGAAATGCATTTGAGTTTCAACATAATTAGTAATGTTTCTTAAGGTGAAAAAATGAAGAGAAAAATCAGAGCACTTCACATTCATCAAAGTTAAATAAAATTCACATATGATTAGACACATATTAGTGTGATTTGTGTATATAATTTTGATAAAAGAATTTTTTTCTTATTTGCTTCTTTATCGTTGTTCTATGAATGGTGGAACAAAGTTTAGAGAAGAAATTAATTTTTCACTGTCAAAATAGAAAGTTGCCTTCTGTCATACAGCCTTCAGTTTAATGGTCTTAATGAATATTTAAATAAAGGATCAAGCAACATTTAAATATCTTAATAAATGGATGAGTAATTACTTAATTCAGTAACAATCACAATCGTTATGCACGTATTTTGAGTTAATGATTTGTGATTTATTATATCAAATATGAGTAAAGCTGCCAATATCTGTAATACAGAAGGATATGTTATATAAATATATTGAAAATAAACCAATGGAGTAAACAAGCAAGATAATCGAATAAGAAATCTGAAACGAGTAGACAAGGCGTTTTCAGGAAACTATCTTTAGAATAGTAATTTCCCCACACGGTGCAAATGGTTAAAAGAAACTCTATCCCCAGGATACAATGCCTACTCTAGAAATCAAAGTTGCACTCTTTGATTTCCCAACCACAAGAACTCAACCCAAAATAATGAAGGATTTGGAAGAAAGTAATTAACGAAGATTTGATCTATACAAATAGATCTAATAATAGACAGAAAGATGTTGCATATAAGATTGCTTCTAAGTTTTAGACTTCTGTAGAGTACTCTTTATATAGACAAGATTTATGACTTTTGTCAATGGGTGCTTCATTTAAATTTAAATATGCAGTTATCAAAGAGTTAGTTACTCATAGAAAAAACACATCAGTTAGTTTTACAGAAGGCAACGGTTGAATTCAAATTTAAGATAGAATTCTTTTTCCTTTTTTTTTTTAATAAATATTATTATTAAATAATACATATACATATATATATATATATAACAGGATATACTTTGGATTTAAAATGAGGGAAATTCTACAGAAGTTGATAATTATACAATCCATTCTTCACTTAATTAAATTATAATGACCTGAAA